>JAPQRN010000014.1:18367728-18392920 GCA_037367275.1 Coranthus polyacanthus | reverse complement strand
CCGCATTAAAAAAAAAAACAAAAAAAAAAAAAAAAAAACAAAAAAAGAAAAAAAAAAAAAAAACAAAAAAAACAAAAGCTGCCACCGTGTCCCCGCCCCCAAAAACGGCCAACTTATACCTTACCAGGGGTGACCGCGTCAACCTCCGCACACGCACGCTCACACACAATCGCACACTGCGGCCAGTCAGTCTCTGTCCACGAGAAGGGCCTTTTCCTTTTTTTTGTCTTTTTTTCTCTCCTCTGGGTTTCTCTTCTTTTATTGTTGGGGAATGGGACGACTTTGTCATTGTGTGTTTTTTTTCTCTTTTTTTTTCTTTTTTTCTTTTTTTTTAAATGGGAACAGAAGGGAGGGGGTTGATAGTAAGGGGGTGTCGGGGAGAAGGGAAAGGGAGAGGGAGGGGGTTTAGTAAGGGGAATACCACGATGTTGTTCGCCCTCGGCCCCTGGAAAAGAGAGAGAAAAAGAGGGTGAGTTTTTTTCTGGTTGGCTTAAGAAGACGGACACCAATTTCCTGGTGTGATATTATATATATAAAAATATATATAAAAATATGTGTATGTTGAGACAGAACTGAAGGGGGGGGAGAGTATGTACAGGATGTTTAGGACAGTGTGCACACTTCACTAATAGACCATACCATGTTAACGGTATTGTGCCTTTGATTTGCAGAGTGTTGCGACAAATCGATGGAAGGAAGCTGAAAGCAGCTTTGTCAAGAGAGGAAAAAAAGTTTTCCAGATAGTAAAATGATTGGTGTGTGGGTGTGAGGGGACAGCAAAGGCACTCTCTCTCCCTCTTTCTCTCTCTCTGTGTCTCTCTGAGCGAGAGCCGCCTCTGGGGTCACTGTGGGGAAAGACCTTGAGGACAAACAGCACCACACATATACCCCCAGCAAGACACTGCACATGGAGACACGCACGGCGGACGCTCCGGAGGACGCTCCGGAGGACGGGGCCGCGCGTCCAGACCACATCCAGACCACATCCAGACCACATCCAGACGCTGTAGGAGACGCACAGAAGCCACGCACACACACCTCACACGCACAGTTCAGTGGCAACAAACACAAATAAAAGTCGCTGGGACTGAAACCAGGCTGAGATGCTGAGGTCAGGCTGCAGTAATGAACCCTCGTTTCTGGGAGTGAACGCTGTAAAGGTGTGTGATGTGTTCATGTACATGCAACGACATACACACTGCAGAAGCACAGGGACGAAAAAAAAACAAACAAACAAACAAAAAAAAAAACCCCATCGGGAGCAGGTTGTCTTTTCTGGGATCGAGTCAAAACCTCGGCGTTTCACCAGAGCAGGGTTTTCACCTGACCTCTGCTCCGGCTCTTTTCTACAAAGATGTGGTGACAATGGGCCGAGATTACGTGAAATTATCTATTGATTTTCTTGCGGTGGGGCTCCCAAACCCTCTGTACATGTGCTTAAATCTTCCAGAAACTTAGTGAAAATGCTGGAATCCAGACGGTGCCTAAGCCCTCTGAAAACTGAGGGAAAACCCTGACCACGCCAACGAGGGAAGATGATAATACCAGAGAAATTACATTCTGCAGCCAGAGTGTGTAAACACCAACGATTTGCTTTGCTCCTTATCTTTCAGCCGAGGCAGAAAAATGTGACTGTTTGGCTGCTTTAATACGATTAAGTCCTGGCGTTTGAAGCCGGACTTTCTCCAGCCTTTTTAACCATTAGCTTCTCAATAAAACGCAACGGGGAACGCGGCTCGGAGCCCGTCTTCCCGAGGCGGGACGGGTCGCTGCGTGGTTTTCGGGTTAGATCGGGCGTGTTTTCCTGGATGCGCTCCCACAACAAGACAAGGCACCAGTGAGAAGTGTGACTGGGTTCAGGTCGGAGCCTGATTCTGGTGATGAATTCCTGATGTAGCTTTGTGCTCGGCTCTGCGAGACGTGATCAAAGCCAGCTGAAGTGTGCGCTCTGCTACTCTGTGCTTTTCCTGTGGGCGATTCTTACATTCTTACATATTAACCACTGCTCAGATAGTGGGCAGATACTTTATGGATCTGTCAATAAAACCACAGAGGGAGTCCAGTCACTACGGAGGAGGGCTGGGTGAGAAAATCATAGTTATCGCAATAAATGTTCTCAGCTGAAACGCTTTTTACTTAATTTACCTCCTGCGCATTTGGACGTTGTACAAATATTTTCTCGTTATAATAGTTGTGAATGTTCTGCTGTTGGTGAATGATTGTCATGATCTGATCATAAAGAAGAGTTAATGTTTTTGTCTTGTTGAATAAAAGCTCAGATTGAAGAATTCTTTATTTTGGCTTCATGTTGTGAAAGTCGTCTCGTTACACGTTTTTTTATTCTTGTTACATCTTTTATGTCATTTATTGCCTTCTTTCGTTTTTTTAAGTTGCTTTCATTGTTTTGTCTTTACATGGTTTTCGTCTTGTCGCATCTTTTAATAACTGAGGTTTCTTCTACTTTGACTCGGGACCAAAAGTCATTCTTCGAACTTTGACGTTCGACTGATACAAAGTGTTATTGTGATAACGTGACCACGTCGCCCAGCCCTACTGTCGGAAATCTAACATACATGGTCTGTAAACTGAAGATCCTTTTGAACAGACTAAACCGTGGGACCAACATCTTTTGAGATGAATACACGTATTTGCCGTTTTATGAAGACAACCCGGCGTCGGTTGCAGGTTTCAGATCATAAATGGCCTATGAGTTCTGACTAAACCACCCTCAGCTTCTCCTAAACCCTGTGTGCCTTGTCCTGCAGCTCGGGCCAGATCCCAGTGAGTAAACTGGCAGCGTTAGGGCTTCTTGGTATGTGCGGGAGTGGCTGGGGTAAGTACACCGAGCGATTAGAGAGATTCTGACCTTGAGGTCCACACACTTTCACAGACAAAAGGAATGAGTAGGATAGCTTCACTGAAGTGGGAATACGCTGTACTAACACACAGTGAGGAAAGGGTCACGGCTACAGTGAAACAAGGAGAGCACAGATTAAAAAGAACACTGAGCGGGGACTTGATAATAAAGACCTTTGTTTGCATTTAAGCTTTTGGACTCTTCATAATTACTGCTGCTCGTGGAGAATAGTCTTTGTTTGTCGGAGCGTTACGAGGTGGGACGACAGACTCAGAATCTCTCCGTTTCAAAGCTCGGTGTATGTGTGAGAACTTGGCATGCCGGTCAACATGTTTGGCACCGTCCCTCCTCTCTCCGTGTCAACAGACAAAACAAGATGGCTCCACCTCGCTCTGCCGCGGGGTCTGAGACTCAGCCTTCGAGTCGAGGCTGTGGTGTTAACAATCTGAGCAACACGTCAAAGATAAAAAAAAACAAAACACATAGAGCGACTTCAGTTATGAACATCAAACACGGCATCTTGTACGTTTGACGTGACAAGGCCGATTCGTGTTGCAGTGCAAACTAAATTTAAATGAACAGACCCCGACTGGCGAGCTTTGAAGTGGAATCCATCGAGTTTCATGATCATCTCACCAACATCATTAGACCCTGTCTCACTTGGAGAAAACCAGAACCCCAGTGCACAAGTCTCATCGACACCAGGCCGTGTCCGTCACCGACGACAGAACAGATTTTAACACAAGCACCACTGCACGTCTACCTCCACAAACACGTTAATACTCATGACATGGCATATGGAACAATACTGCGGTAGATGTGGATGGTGTGCTACGTCTACAAACAACCAGAACCTCTAAAGTTATGCAAAGTGGTTTGTACTTTCAGCACCGCAGTTAATGGTCCAATTATTTAAATCATCCAGGCTCCAAAAGAAACAGAAAGTGCAGCAGCCGGAGCTTTGCACAAGTACCTGTTCTGTTCTGTTGAAGCTGCAGCAGATTTCAGCGGCTCCGACTCGCTCAGAGTGGACTCTCGGCCTGAGAAGATGGACTGATGTGCACTGAGTCTGTCTTCACTCAGGTGGTTCTACATCATGTGGCATGCAGTGAAGTCTGTGAGCGCTGACCTGGCTACACTGTACTTCAACACTAACGACAACTCTTCACTTATTTATATGGTTCAGTACTTTTCTGATTATTTTATGGTTAGTGCTTAAAACGGCTAAAATATCAGCCAGTTATAATTTAAAGATGATGCATAAAAATCACTTTATTCAACTCAAAGAAAGGGTCATTCTACACAAACGTCCACTTTTCCGATGTCAAAATACACATTAATGAATAATAATTTGTACACTTTACCATAACACCAGCGACAATTTAATTAAAGATGTATTTTACAAAATGGCCTCTACGTTAATAAACCGCATGTTGTCAGTACGTTTGACCTGGTTTTCCATGTTTACATCCACAAAATTTAACAGGATTCTTAGAAAAACTGAAAAAGGGTGAGTTTCTATTTGTTTTCAAGTAACTTCAGAGCAAAATGATTTTAAGAATCGACCAAAAGATTATCGTATGTTTCTTATTCTTTTACTTTTAGATACAAGGTCACGTGAAGTAGATCTGAGACCAAACGTCTGATCAGTGACATTGTTTATTTCATAAGTTATATATTATATGTAAATGTACGTCTATGTCTATGTTGTCCTACATCTGGTCTCATAGTTTTCAGTCGTGGTAAATCCACTATCGTTTAAAAACTAGGTCACAAAATGAAAACATTTCTTTAAACTGAAACAAACTGAACTAAATCAAGTGTCATTTTTCTTTTTGTTCCTTGACTCCTGGATATCACTACATTTATTATAAATTTTACAATATTTATGTGTCAGTTGGTTTTAACGTGTCATTTACTTCATATTTTTAATGGTCACTTTCAGATTACTGAAGTTTAAACGGTAGAAAAACACCTTCTGACATCGAAATACAGCATTTAACCTCCGCACACGACTACAAACGATTTAAAAACAAATATTACCAAATTCAAGGCTCAAAAACCATCCTGTCCTGGTTTGAAACAGACAAACCGTATCCCTCCAGTGTTTTTCAAGCGTACGTCTGTGGATGTTTTCGTAGAATGACCCCGATCGATCGTCTCAACAGCTGCTGTTTAGTCTCTTAATCAAATGACGGATCCATTAACCGGCAAATCGTTGCAGAAGTTGTAGCTGTTTTGTTTTGTGGTGATTTAGCAAATTACACGTGACAATAAAGTCAATAATGTGACTTTATCATCTCTGTTCTGTGTCGGAGGAATCACTTCTACTGAGGAAAGCCTTTTATTAAAGGTAGCTCTACCAACTTCGTCTACACTACACCGCGACCAGCTGGTATCACGGATTCTGACGTTTACTGATCGATTACCTATCACGCCTCAGCACTTTACGGTTTACAGATCGAGACAAATTCATCCGTATCGTTTCCCCCCTCCCTCTAGTTACGCAGGTCCGTGTCGACGTTTCTCATCTACTTCCTGTCGTGTCAGTGAGTGGCAGCGATGCATGCAGTGTGGTGTTGGATCTCCCACGTGTCCAGGTGTGGACTCACCTGAAGGCCCGTCCTCTGCCTCTGGGAGGTGTGTAGCCACTGTAGTAGCGTGCACGCGATGAGAAGCTTCCTCCCCGTGATCGGAATCGGGCCCGTGGGAAGCCGCGGTCTGTGGTGCTGATGCCCGGTCTGTTCGTTCTCTTAGCGCCCACCTGAGGAAACACGCCACGTTTAACGAAACACAACAGACGACGGGCGCGAGGATCGAACTCGTCGAATCCCAGAACGGACGATGAAAGTAACACAAACTTCACATTTCCATCAGTATCCACATCCTTTCAGTGTCAGAAATTCTTTACTTCAGTCGTTATTTATGTTTCTGTTTACGAAGCCTATGAAAAGGAAACAAAAAACTGTTTTCTATTTACGTTGTCTTGTGTTCAAAGCCAATAAATGGCTCGTCTTCATTAGATGAACTGTATGTGTATAAAGAAACGACTGTTTGGATGTTTTCACATTTTGAAGTCTGTTTTTTCTTACATCGTCTACATTTCATCCACTTAGTTTAGTTTTCTCTCTGCAGTTTTGGGATCAGACTAATCCGTCCTGTCATCATCATCATCATCATGTACGTGGCTGCGTCTTACATTTGTGTGTTTTGCGACGACAGCCTTGGTCTGAAAGTCTGAACTGAATAAATAAATACATAAACCGCAGCCTTTCATTATGATATAACTGCACAGAACGACGCTGTAATTCGATTGCTTGTGCAGATCTAACCGATTGAGTTACCGTTCAGTTTATTTTGGTAAATGTATTCAGAGAAAAACAAACCCTGATAATCTATTCAAAGCATCTGACTGGGATGAGGTCGACACAAAACACAGGCCATTATTTTCAAGGTTTTAAACTCTTCTTCATGGTCAGACGAACAGTGGAACTTTTCACAAATCTAGAGGCAGAACATTCAATTACAATCATTCCTGAGTAAAATGAAGTGAAACAAGAAAACACTGAAACATTTCTAAGTGTTTCAGCTCAAAATGAATCTAAAAGACAAGAAAATAACTAACAGCATAAAGCAGCGACTTTAAGTGGATGAAAACTAAGCCCTGGAAGAAAATGTGACCAATTCTACTTGAAAACCAGGGAATTAAAGATCAAGACTCTAACTGAGCCGTTTGTGATGAAGCCTCATTTTATAACTCAATCTCGCAACAGTATCACGTCTTGTTTCCGTACGGCAGAAGAAACTCAAACAACGTTCTGTAAAATGACATTTAAACACATCCCACCTTTATCTGCCTTCCTCTGAAAAGGGACTCGTCCAAAGCCATGGCTGTCCGAACAGACTCTTTGTCTGCAAATTCAATATAGGCAAATCTGGAAAAAAAACAAACAAATCACTGTTCAGTCAAGTGGAGACAGGAACATGTGGCAGCAAAGTGGATTTAGGGAACAATCACAAAGTTCAACTATCCAGCCTTTGACAAAGCTGCACTTTTAACCTTTTCCACAGCAGAGGTTTTGACTCGTTACGGCAGAAAACGAGCAGGTAAAATACTAGGTCTTAAATGAACGTATATCTGCCGTCCTAACCTCCGCTCACACACCTGCTGCTGAGTGAAAAGGTAATAACGGAGGCTCATTACCCTTTGGGATGCCCTGTGTATTTGTCACATAGGATGGTGACTCTGTTAACTGAACCGCAGCCATGGAAGTGAGCCTCGAGCTCTTCTGCTGTGGCGCCGTAGTCCACCTGAAGACGAAGACAAAAACACAGACGTCAACAGCCCTGCTTCACATCAAACGTCTCATCGCGACCCGAGCTGCTTTTATGATTAACTTCAGTTAAGGCTGAGTCGTAGTATGCCTTTCTTTGGTCTTTATTTTGTTCACATTCTCACCTAAAACCCTCAGAACATGATTCAATGTTTTGTTGTTTTTCTTAATTTACCTCCTATATACACATTTTTCTATTAAACAAATGTTATATCAATATAAATATTTTGAATGTTCTGCATGTTCTGACCATAGTTTAAAACCACAGAAAACTGACTCAGATCACACAATCAATCACAGAATCAGACACGACAGGTATGTTTTTGTCTTGTTACGTGTTCGTCGTTTTCATCGCGTTGCGTCTTTTACATTGTTTTCTGTTTTTTACATCTTTCAAGTTGTTTACGAATCATTTAAAACCATAAACTACCATCTGGTTTCTTCAACTTTCACTGAGGATCAGAAACCATCACCATGATCACTAGTGATACTGAATGATATTTAAGCTTCATGTTCACAGTAATCAGAGGCTTCTCTCGTGTCCTTATAAATGAAATGTGAAGGTGTCCAGGTGTTGTACAACAGGCAGACAAGGTGAACGTTTGCTGGAGGCCTTGAAAGCTTCACATGAGGATTTAAATGTTTAAGAACCTCGCTGTTGTCGTTGGACATTATCGCACAAGAATCACATCCAAAGAAGCTTTTGTAAGAAAGAACAAAAAGAGTCACTCACGTTTCCGACATAAATAGATCTGCCATCTGCTTCCATCTTCTCCTCGATGGACATGATGACAGGACCGACTGTACAGACGAGAGAAAAAAATACATCAAGATCAAAACATACAAAACATTTCACGGCGTTATGACTCGGTCCCGACTGGGGTCCCTGCAGCGTCCGGTACTGTCACATCAAACTAGTATCTTCTCAATTGATAATGTTTGTGTCTATAAAACTGAAAAAAAAGTGTTTCTCAAAGACCAACGTGACATCTTCACAACTGAAAGATATTCAGTTTAATGTCAAAGAGGAGCAAAGAAACCAGAGAATATTCACATTTAAGAAGCTGGAATCAAACAAATCAGACACATTTTTCACAACTTTATCAATTTGTACCTCGTGACTTCATACCACTGTTTTCTGTTTTAATTAGTGCTTTTTAAAAAATAAAAGTATCTATGTATTGGGATCCTGAAGGACCAGAGTCAAAAGTACCCACTTCCACCAGTGCAGTTTTAATAGTTTCTGTCATGTGCTGTGTCGGCATATTCTAGTTTAACTCGATATGGAAATTAACTAACTTCCTAAAAACAAACCATTAGTGAACACTTTGCTACGATAGTAGATTATTCTTGGCGTCCACAGGGACCCCATTCAGTTGACCTTGTATGTTAAATATGTTGGTTGGATGGGGGTTAAAGACGATTAATTATGAGATGCATCCTTTGTTTAATAATTTGCAAAGTCCGTTGGGAAACAGGGACAGATGGGGTGAAGAAGAAAAGCACACACACCTGGTGGCGGGCTGAGATTCATCTGTTTCTCCACCTCGTTCTGTAGCTCCTTCAGCTTCTCTGCCTCTTCCTCCATCTCTCTCACCCGGGCTTTGATTGCCTCCAGTTCCTGGAACATAGACACAACATCCAGTACACTTTTCATGCCTCCATTAGCACTATGACCTTAATCACAAACGCCATCACACGATCCAGAAGTCAAAACATCTGCAAACACGGAAACAGTCAAAACTATATTCATCGTCATGTACAGAAACGCGCCGATCCTAACACCCGGTGTGTTTGCATCGGTTATAAATGTATTATTTCTGGATTTTGATAAATCCAAGAAAGTAAAATTTGACAATTCAGAGAAACCGCACATGTTACTGGTTTTGTTGCAGTCCTTTTACACTGAAATTCAATGTCATTTGGGACCAAAACCCGAAAATGTGGTATTACAAGTGACAGCGATCTGCTCCGTGGTCAAAAGAAAAACCTGAACTCGACAGAACCAACACGATCAAAGATTAAATATTCCTTTGGTAAGCACAGGGGTGGCTGTGTCCTCTTGTGGGAGCGGACCTTCCTGTCTGACAGTGGTGCACTGCAGCACAGTGGGAGTCACTCCAGCTACATCCAGGGCTGGTGCCTATGCTGACAGGATCTGTAATGAAAAGCTCTTTGTACAACTGGACGCAGTGACAGAGATGGACTACACTAAATCTGGGTCTTCTCAGCACAGAGGACCAAGCCTGCACCGTTACAGAGCACGTTCCCCTGCCTTCCTTCTTGCATCCTTGAGCCCGACCATCTCACATTACAGTACGTGCATTTTAGCGCATGCATGTGCAAGATGATGGAGGAGAGTGGAGTAATCACGGTGCATTCACCCCTCCAGCAGGGACACGCTGTGGCTGTTTTTTGTCGCATATTCAGTGCATGCTCTTTCACTCCCCTCCTCCTTGCTGTAGCCAAACAGTGAAGGATACAAACCCAGCCCCTTAAAAACCGCAGCCCCCTGCTCCTACGTATTCCGCGCTGACCGCCCAGCAGACTACTACAACCTGGACACGCTGCACGGTGATTAACGGGGAATATGCGCCAATGTGCAGGTGATGGAAAATGAAAAGCAATCTGCCTTGCTCCGACTGTTCACCCTCAACCATCACACAGCAAATCTCACGTCCAAGCATCGTCCTCAAAACAAACACCAAACATGGTCAGGTGCACGTCTGCAACCTCCAGCCAGCTTTGTTAAACCTCGTGAGTCAGACAAACTCCTATTGTCGTATGGTAATGAAATCTAGCGGGCAGGATTACAGCCCCCGAGCCTACGGAGCAAATGCCGCATTTCATCTGGCGTCTAGTGATTACGGATGACGGCTCCGCTGGTCATTTTAGATGCAGCGCTTGATGCTGGTGCTTGCGGTATGCTAACGTTAGCCTGCTGCCTCTCGGTCATTTGCATGTGCACACACCGGCGCGTGAAATGCAGCAGTAGTCCGCACAGGGTGAAGGTAAAGGGTGTAAAAAGCGTCATTACCGTAAGCAGGTCGCCTTCTCAATCAAGTAGACTCGCACAGCGGCGGCTAATGGCGGCGGCCTGTCCTACCCTCGCCCCAGACTGTCTCCCGCATCTCCGTCTCGCATTTTTTGCGACGAGGATTTTCCTCCCCAACTGCTCGAGCTGCTCCCTGGCGCAGAGAAACTGGTGCCGCTGTTGCGCCAATATGGCTGCCGACACCACGCATGTCACCACCCATTTCTACTGCACTGCGTGAACCACAATGGCGGTTAATATCGACCTGGCGATGGCAGTAACGCACACGGCATGTGACCCGAGATTTGTGAGGAAAAAAAACAACAATACGGTCGCCTGGTTTCACCAACTCTTCCGATTTCTGCTTAACGTATCCCGGTTTTCGTGTGTGCTCTCGCGGCTGAAACAATGCCCTTCACTTACCGGGTCTTCAATCGCGGCCTCTCCTTCTTCTAACCCCGGCTCCTCGTCACCGACACCCGGGTCTTCCAGCTCGGGATGTCCGGGGTCTGAATCTAGTAGAGATTCCTCCGCCAGTCCGTTACCGAACTCTGCCATCGCCCTGTTCCAACTGTTCCGACGCGCCTCGTGGCCAAACCAACGTTGCAGGCCCCTACTCACACACAAGGGGGTAGAGTGAGCGGGGCGGCGAAAAGAAAAAAACGGCGGAAAACGCCGCTTACTAAAGTTAAAATGGTGAATAAAATGCCAGCTACAGTTCCGGCCACTACTTAAACAGCGTTCACCGATGAGCTGGGACTACTGTTTCACTCGCTACGCTAAGATAAAGGCCCCAATTTACGACAGAAAACCTAGTTTATTTACTTAAACGTGTATATAAAAAAGGCGAGGACTCTACGCGAGAGCGGCGGCGTCCCTTCGGTTCAGAAATGGATGGCGGGGGCGGAGTCATGTATCACTGCGGGCGTAAAACTCTCACTCCCATTGGTCAACGGGTGTTTCTAGACCAGCCCCCTCGGTGTCTAACGCGCTCCTATTGGATGACCGAACAGGACGTTCCGGTTTGCAAATGCAATGTATGCCTTTAAGTGGATTATATGTCTGTCAATCATATCCCTTTTCGGCCTGGCAAAGCCAATTGTTCAGCAAATTAATTCCGAGCACATTACAGTCTGTCATTAATTGTCTCCCTCAGTGTGACCTAGGCGACCTTTATTTAAGCGTATCAGTCAAGGGACATCTTACATTGTTTAATGGTTTTATTGGAGGAATGTAAACCTTTGTCACACATAAACAGTACCCTAACAAGACATTAGCTTGGATTGTAAAAATAAATATCAACACATCTTTGTGGCTTGGCTTTTGATTAAGGAGCCGTGTTGCTTTGGTTGAGTTTTATGTATTTATTTTATTGACATTTTTCACATCTCATTGCTGTATTTTGTGTTTTAACATATTGTTTCATAGCTGTCACGTTTAAGTCTCGGGATAAGGGTCGGTGACAAATAAGAGTCGAGCAATTCTTTTAAAAACTGGTTTTAAAATCACGCATCGGGTTTGTTCAGATTTAGATGATGTATTTATGATGGTTTCGTGACATTTGCAGGTTTTTTTTAATCAAAAATAGGCCTGAACGTACCTGAGAATGTCACAGTTTAACAACTAAACAAAGACAAGGATCACAGCTGCTTCACATTTAACCCTTTCACACTGTTCAGCTCAAATCTGACCTTAATAAAAACACACAGAGTCAAAAAATGAAACGAAAACTTGTAAACTTTTGTACATTGAGGCTGATTTTGGATAAATGTGACCCTGACCTTGGCTGGTTGTAAATGTTAGAAATGAAATCCTCCGGATCCAGAACGTTCTTGATGTTTTCACCGTTGTTTGGTTTTCATGTCTTAGGTGAAATAGGACATGTTACTGTGCAAGAGCCCAGGTTTTTTTCTCCATAAACGACTGGTGTGAAACCTAAAAAACACACTCCACCTGCTCTCCGAAACATTAACTTACAATTAATCTATGTATGAATGTGACAAAGCATATTCATTTAGTATAAACACTTACACATTAACTGAAGGTGTTGAAAATGAACAGTGTGTAAGTTGACAGACACGACTCCTCATTAACTATAACAGAACAAAGGCATTCTGGTAGTTCTGTTTACTATTAAATAGTTCTGATGCAAGATTACGTTATTTCACCTTCTTTAATCAAGGTTAATTATTGGTTTTTGGCGTCGTTCCCCAAACGTCGTCAGGAAATGGATTAAAACACAACTATTCGACGAAATCCTTGATGTAACTTCACGACCTCTCGCATCACGTCACTGAGCCAGAAACGAACAACGGCGACGTCGTTCAACTGATTTTATTTTTTTTTCTGTATATCAAAGAAAGCATAATGGAGACCAAACACAAAAAGGCAGGTACAAGTGAGGAGGAAAAGATAAGCTTAATCAAAAAATCTAACAATTCATAACAACACTGCCACTATTATTGTTCAATATTCATAGGAATACCATACTCTTTTTCCGAGCAGAGAGGTGGCATTTAAAACCATTATGGATCAATAATAATCAAAAACAGTGATGAGTAGTAATGCTAATCATATAAGTAGTAGTACAGTTATAACAATAGTGATAATCAAAGTGACAATGAAACATAAGAGAATAAAAAGCAGATCTCCATAAAAACCTATCTAGTTTGGACAGTGCAACACCGTGTGTGTGTCTGTTTGTGTGTGTGTGTGTCTGTTTGTGTGTGTGTGTGTGTGTCTGTTTGTGTGTCTGTTTGTGTGTGTGTGTGTGTGTGTGTCTGCTTGTGTGTGTGTCTGTCTGTGTGTGTGTGTAATCCCAGTCTTGAGGTTCGAGCACTCCAGTCCTCGCTTTACACACAAGATACAGCCTTCAATCGGAGTTATTACTCTTGAAAGGACACCGATCGTTCCGAACACCACGAGTGAGTCTTAATGGCTGTGTTGAAACGCCTGTAGCTTGTGCAAAAAAAAAAAAAAAAAAAAAAAAAGAACAAAAACCGTGGACTTACTAGTGCAAGTGTCAAGCCGTGGGACGTCCTTTACAGTTTGCATTTGCGAAAAAAAACACCTCTCCTGCTCTCTGTCGACCTCAAGATTGCTTTTTGGTTTTTGAATGACAGAAAGCAAAGGGAGGATTACTTTGGAATATCAGTTATTTTAATATATTTCTTTACAAAAAAGTTCAGGTTTTAGTTTTGCATTTTTTGTTAAAACTATCAATAGTAACATTAATATACAACTTAAATTGAAGGAAAACATCTTTAGTATGTTATGCGTCCTTCAAAACAGCACCATCTTATTAGCTCTCAGTCAACACATTTATTAAAGGTTCCCAATTTGCTTGCTAGGTCTGAGTATCCGTTAGTCCCTTAGGGATACTAGTAATACCCAACCTTCTCCCTTGTCTTGGTTTCCAGATATAGTTAGATTTCATTTCACAGCACGTACAATTCCAGAATTAGTAACTCTGTTTCAAAACTAAAAGAAAAACACAACGTGAGAGGGAGGGGAAGTACGGGAAACACACCTTTTCAAGCCCTGTCCTCTTGACATTTCCCAATGTTTGGCTTTTGACCTAAATAAAAACACCAATTATTTGCTTGTGTTGTCTTTTGAATAAATATCGAAGTAAACAAAACAAGTACTTATGCACACAATTCATGGAGAAAAGAAAAGATAAAAGATTTTACAAAAAACGGCGCCGGACGTGGCTAAAAATTCAAACATGGCGAGGACCACCTGGGCTTGGACTGGTCTACACCGGATGCCGTTTCCTCTTAAGGCCGTTACGTTTCTAACACACCGTCAGTAGGTGAAGACAGAAGTTATTCTCCGACCCCGACAAGTTTTGAAGAGCGACACAGACGTGGTTTGGGGAGGGAGGAGTTCCACAGGATCAAAGATTCGTAGAAAAGCAGGATAGTCTGTAACTGAAGTCCTTGGCTGAAAGCGGAGCTGATAGGATTCATTATTTTCCAGATAAGAGTTTGACATTCAGTTGTTTCCCCTCCAAATAAAAAACAAAATGAGTGTAAAAGCCTTTTAAAACAGAGCTCTTCTTCATTTATATACCCAGATCTGCTCACATCTAAAGATTAGCAAAAAAAAAAAAGAATCAATTTATTTCACATGATTATATATTAAGGCATCCAACATGCATTATTGTATCTTTCCATAAAAAGACACTTGCATTAGAATGCTTAAAAACATTTCAATGTAAAATGTGTCAAAGTGCGGTATGCCAAGATTCTACTCTCCTCAGCCTCTTTTTGCCCTGTCTATTTGGATTGTCGTGAAACCTATGAACATTTAAATGGGGACGATTCACCAGCCCAGCTCTCTCTAAAGTACCTCTTTTATATCCCAAATAAGCAGACGCAACACTCTTCAGACGACACTCCTGTAGCAAATGAAAAGGTGACGGTCGAACCAGTTCTTCACTCTCTGTGATTCAGTCTGTTTGTGTTATACCCAAAGCAATCTTTGCCCTACAAGTGAAAGTAGGCATAAGGAAAACAATTCCACAGGAGCAAACAGTTATTCATGTAAGTATTTCATGTTATTATCCCAAAAAAGTGTCTGAGCCCACCAGAAAATGGCCACTTCAACAGAAGAAAAACTCTTGCATCAGTCTTAGGGGTAGGATAGTTCAAGCATGGCAAGTCGAGTGCCTTTACAAATTATAGGAAGGTCATAGAAGAAAGGTAATATATAACCACAGGGTTAGGACCAAAAAATGTTAGGTAAAGTGTGTGAAGGTCGAGGGAAACTTGAGACATGTTCATCACTCATCAGGCAGCGGCTGATTTAAGTGTTAAGCAGCGTGGAAATTGTCTGGCGTTGTATTTGATTCGATTCCAGGTGAAATCTTTAGATTAACGGATTACAAGTCAGTGAAGGATGAGCGAAGGATCGCGGGTGCAGGGGGAGCAAACATCAAAAACTAAAGAATATTAGCTTTTGAGGATTAGTGCTCAAATTGGTTTATTAAAATCTGAGGAGCCCAAATGGGTCCGAGAATAGTCAGTGTGCAGACCAATCCTGATCTGAGTCTTTAACTGCTGCTGGTGGCCGTCGGCTGAGGCGACTCCAAAACCATCTCCCCTCCGGAACCGGTCGCCGGAGCCGAATGGGAGACCTGTGAGCCCGGCACGCTGCCGGGTCCGCTGTTGCCGGTTCCGTTCTTGTTGACGAGCGTCGTCGGCTGGCCGAAGTTAGTGGTTCTCAGGGTTGCCAGGTGGCGTGGAGAGAAGACGTGCGCCCTGGCTGCAGCGCGGGACTCAAAGGAGACTTTGCAGGCGTCGCAGCGGCCTGTGAGGGTTTCCTTCGGCACTGGCTGCCCGGCCACCGGGGACGACGGAGGCTCGGTAACCGTCAGCTGCACGGGTTTGGGCAGGATGGGACGATTGGCCTTGAGAGCGCTGTACTGCAGGTAACTTCCTGAACTCATGTCCACCTTCCCACCGGACAGAGGAGACTGAGAATGGGATGGGAGAGGGATAAAAAGGACACGAGGGAGGAGCAGAGGACATCGTTAAAAGGTTGCAGGTGTATATTTTTTTTAATGCTTAAACCACTGGTGAAAGAAGTATTCAGATCTAAAGTACAAGTAGTAAACCCACACTGGTCCCTGTCAGTTTTCTACTATTATATATATGATGTATGTTTATGTTGCCTTGTGCTGCTGTAAATGTCTGAGCTTGAAGTCATTTTAACTACTTATACTAATGTTCGTCTTCAATCATCATGCGTTTGTAGCTTCGCTGTCCTGTCAGAACCTCGCATCTCCAAACTCATCTTTTCATGAGTTCAGGAACAACGGGCTGGAGACGGTTTGCACTGAACAGGAAGGATGAAAAACTGATCTGGAAAGTGAAGCTGCCAGACAAATGTAGAGGAGCTGACGTAGGGGAGTAGAAGTATCAAGCTGCGTAAAATGGAAAATACTCGAGTAGTAGTATCTCAAATGTGAACTGAAGTACAGTACTTGTGTAAAAGTACTCCACCACTGGCTTAAACTGATCCAGACAGTATTCAAGTCCTCTATTGCTTTAGGCACAGTTAGCAAATCTATTTGAGACGTTAATTCCAACATTACAAAAGACTGCAATACAAAAAGACGAGTCAATATAGATTAAATCAATATCATTAACTGTTGCACTCTGTCCAGAGCCCAGGAGGTGTCATAGCAGAAAAAATAATCTGTGCTCTTTAATTACCAATTTATGCCCACAATTAAATAAACTGAAAATAATTTAATGTATTTTTAATATTCACACAATAGTCCTCTACTTTAAGTGCCTGTTGCTCAGCCCTCCTCATAAAAGTGCCATACTTTCTATCGTTACGTCTTTTAATGTCTAATTAAGGGATTTTCCATCTTACCATTTTCTCCTGTTGCAGCCTCCAGCGCTTCTCCTTGGCTCTGGTGTTTTGGAACCAGATCTGCACCACTTTGAGCGGCAGGTTGAGCTCGGTGCCGATGGCCTCGCACTCCATGGCGTTCGGGTGGGCGCAGGTCTCGTAGCAGGACTGCAGAATGGACAGCTGTAGGCAGGACAGATGCGTGCGCGGCCTGCGGCTGGATGAGTGCGGCAAAAAGCTGCTTTCTGAGGGGCTTGACTTCGCTACGGCCGGGGTGGTGGGGCTGGCCACTTTGGCGGAGCTGGGGGTGTTGGGGCTGACCGGAGCGATGCTGGGGGTGGGCGGCGGGGGGATGGTACGGGGGGGCGTGTGCGTGGGAAGAGCCAGTTGTTCTCTTGACAGAGTGTTGATCTTAATGGGAACTTTGGGCGTCCAGTAATTGAGCCCGTTTTGTTTTTGTGACACTGCTGTCGTGGCAGAAGGCCTGTTGTTGATGGGCGTTGTAGGCAGCTTGGGCACCATGCGGTTAGTGGTCCCCGGTCCAGGACCCATGTCATTCTCGTTGTCTTTCTCCTCGTCCGTCTTCTCGTCTTCGCTCTCCTCCTCTAGCTTTCGTTTTTGGGCTGGCCGCGGTGCAATGGGAATGGGATCCTTGGGTGGAGCTAGAAGGACAGGGGTGCTGACTTTGGGTGCAACTTTGACCATGGTGACATTGCTGGTGGTTTCGAGCTTGGTCTTTGGCACTGCAGAAGCATTGCTGCTCACAGGAGAGATCGCAGTGGAGGAAACAACTTCCTTGGGTTTAATAGGAACGGGGGTAATTTTTTTCACCATAGCCGGCTTTCCCAGCTCCTTCACCGCGTCTCGCTCTGTCTTTATGAGGGTGCGCACGATCGGAGTAGTTGTAATGCACCCACTGTTGTTTGCAGGAGGCTTGTTGGAGAATATGGGCTTGGAAAGAGGCCAGGTAAATTTGATCAAAGGTTTGCCGACCGCTGCGAGGGTCCCGTCACTGATGAATCGAACCTCACCCTTCCGCTCCCTCGCCCTCATGTTCTGGAACCAAATCTGAACAACTTTCTTTGGAAGGTGGACCCACTCTGATATCTGTTCAAACTCGTGTTTCCCAGGGTTTGGGTCTTTGAAATAGCAGCCGTACAGAATGTCTAGTTGTTCAGCTTGAATGATGGTCCTTGAACGCCTCATGTCCCGATACCTTTTTCCTTTGGCCTTCCTCCCCTGCTGTTCCTGCTCTCTCTCCTTTTCCTTCTCCCTCTCTTTCTCCCGCTCCCGTTCTAGTAGCGTGGCGTTCATCTTCTCCGCCGCCCTCATGTAAATGCTAGACTTTGTCATGTTATTGCAGTTGACCAGATTCATACTGCTGTTGGAAGAGGGCATGGCAGACTCAGGCTTCACCTGAACAACTACCAGACCTTTGGATGTGGGTCTCAGGCCAAGCCCGTCCAGCAACTGTCCTTTCTGTGCTGCAATCTTCTCAGCCAGAGATGATGTGGAAGAGGCAGATTTCGAGTTGTTTTTCCCCATGCTGAGATCCAGAGCGGACTCACAGTCGCCACCGTTGGACAGGTAGTGTGAAGTTTGGTTGTGGGAGGAGAGTGACTGTGACAGAAGTGAGTTGGAGAAGCGTGTGATGGTCGGTGGATTGGGAAAGACCGGTACTTTGCTCCCGTCTCCGACCACTGAAGGAGTGAGAGACAGAACATAAGGGCTAAGGAACTGAGTAGAAAAGGGAGCGAGGGACAAAGGTAGAGAGTGGAGAGCTCCAGCTGGAATATCTATAGAATGGAGCTGCGAATTTGGAGGATCCCCTTGGGCCTCTAACTCCAAATCCACATCTGGGTCCTGTCTCTCCTTTTTTATCTCCACCTCATCGCGCTCAAACTCCCCCTTTCGTTTTTTCCTCTTGGCCCTCTGACCCCCTCCGGCCTCCTCATCTTCATACTCGTCCTCCGCGTCAGAGAGAAACACAGTCGTGGAGCGCAAGACCTTTCCACCAACGGAGCCCTTATCACCGTGGACCTCGCGCTGTGCCTCGTCTTTAGCAGGGCTCTCAGGACCCTCCCTCAAAGACCCATTCTGACTTTCCTCATCGGACACAATGACAGAGGTGTAGACCTCGTTTTCAGAGTCAGAAGTGAGGCAGGAGTCTCCCTGACCCTCCCTTCCCCAGTCTCTCTGTTTACGCTTCCCTCTTGTACTAGACAAATCTATGGCCTGACTCCCTGACGCTTCAGCATCGTCCTCACCTTCTGCTATAATCAGTGAGCTTTCCTCATCATCGTAGTCATTATCGGAACCTTGAATATGTCTTGTAAATCCTGCCAAGGCCTGCAGGTGCTCTATACCTGCCGCTTTCTGCCTCTGTTTGGCGTGTCGGGCCTGTCTCAGCCACCTACGAACCTCTTCCTCAGACAGCCCTACTTCTCTGCCCAGCGCCTCGCAGTCCTCATGGGGCGGACTGGCAGCATCAGCCTCGCTACGGGACTCAAAGAAGGCCCAGAGAACCTCCGACTGGAACTCTGACAGCACAGGAAGGTCTGGAAAAACGGACCGAGTTTGGTTGTTAGTTAAGGCATTTGTACTCGGGCTGGATTTTGGGGTGCCGACAGAACCGCAAGGGCTCGCACCCGAATGCGATTTCTGAGGAGTAGAATCAGGGCTAAGTGTTAGGTTTAAATTTATAGGACTGAGACTGGAGTTGCTGGGCACAGATGCAGAAGGCGAGAGGTTGTTATTGCGGAGGCTCTTCTCTGTGCCCGCTGGGGAGAGATTCAGGCTAGCTGCTTTATCACCTTCCAGGTCCAACTGATTAGTCGAGCTGTCTCCATCTGTTGTGCTATCTCTATGTGCCTTCCCATTGTCTTCATTATTCTCAACCTTCACTTTGCTTTCTATATTAAGACCTTGTGCAAATTCTTTACTGTCCTCTACCTTAAGTTTCTCTTTTTTAATGTTTTCTGTAGTCCTGCTATCCCCGTCCTTGATCTGATCCGAGACCTTTTCTCCAGCACTCTCATCACTATCCGGCCTCTCTTGTTCTCTCTCGCACTTTAAACTCTGTTTTTGCTCTTCCAGGGAGGGCTGTATGTTTGCTGGAATTCCTGCAGAGGGCCACTGGTTCTGTAAGCTGCTAAGTCTTTGGGTTAGGAGGGCTTGCTGGGCTGTGCTGAGACCTACGAATGGCACACACTGGGTGAGGAGCTGGCTTTGCTGGTTCTCTGGGTGCTGCTGGGTTTGGGCTTGGAGCCCATTCAAGATCAAGGGCATGACCATTTGAGGCTGAGGCACGAGCTGAGGCGCGGCGGCACCGGGAGCAGCGCCGGCTGCAAACAGGGAGGGGAGAAGGGAGTGTGAGATGGTGTTGGGGCTCGATGTGAGGAGGGTGAGGAAGGCTGAGACTGCCTGCGCCGAAGCCACAGGCGAGGTGAGGAGAGAGGGAGCCACTTGTGAAGTTTGAATCTGCTCTCCCTCTTTTGCAGTAGTCACCATCAAGGCCCCGGGAGCAGCACAGTTGGTGGTGGTAACTAACTGACTGGCTCCACTTCCAGATGTGCTCACCACAGTGTTTGGAGCACTAGTGTTACTGCCAGTAGCCACCGCGTTGTTTGCAGCGTTTGCAACAATTCCAGCATTTCTGCTGCGGGTCTGGTGCAACACAGACTTCATATGGCTCTCAAGAGTGATGGCGTGATTGTATGAGACTCTACATATAGCACACTGGTAGGGTTTGTTTGATATATATGGCCGAGAGAGGACAGGAACCGAGGGACTTTGGGATTCATTTTCCCCACTTTGCTTTGCAGAGCCTGTCGTCATCCTCTGAATGTGGGATGCGGAGTTGTAGTGGACGCTCAAGGCAGTTCTGCTGGGAAACGATTCCAGGCAGGCGTTGCATTTGAAAGACCTGGTGTTATTTTCAGGTGGCACATTTTTACCTCCTGACTTTTCACTAGCATCTGCGACTTCTGCATTTTCAGTTGCATTTTGCTGTTTGACTCCCGTGGGTTGATTTCCGTCCTCTTCTGGCTCCGGCTCAGCTTCACCTCCCTCCTGCTCCATTATCCTCTCTTCCTCCATCTCTTTGTCTCCGAGTGTCTGGGTAGCGTTTGAACTCTCACTAGACTGGCGGGGGTCTGAACTGATGTCTTCTGCGCGTTTCAGTTGTGAAGATACAGCATCTGATAAAACGGACACGTGTGTTTAACTTTTACATCTAGTACAAAAAAAGTACACATTAACATACTGGATGTTATTTACACCAACGCCTTAAAACTGAAACAAAAGATTATAATGCAGCAATTTAAGGAGTTGATCAGGTTTGGATAAGAAAGACAGAAAGTCAGTCTGTGTTCAAAGTCACGAAAGTGTTGTTAATGTTTGATTGTGGATTGTTTTGTCAGTGAAACTTAAAGAAAGAAAGGACGTCAAGTCGTCAAGTATTCCTCACACTCACCTGAAGACTTTTGGGCACCTTTGGACTCCTCTCTCCCACTGGCACTCTGTTTTAGAACAGCCTGTTAAAAGAAAATGAAAGGAGGGGGGTCAGCAAAACTCTGCAGCGGCTGCTTTAAGATGAGCTGAATGCTCGCTTCTGAGCGACAACATTTGGGCGTGACTCATTGACGTGTGGTTGTATTACACATAGCAAGCCTGCCTTGCCTTTAATTTGCATCTTAGCCTAAAGGCATAAATTAAGCTGTGTTTCATCAATTCATCCGCTCTTTAACGCCTTTCTACTTCTTAACTGTTCACGCACAAACTTTTAGTTGACAAATTAAAAACAGTATTTATTTAATGTCTACATACCTTCACAGTCCGTCACTGTATTTTTATTGTTTCGCTGTAGTAATTATTTATCTGGTGAAGTATGGTTTAAGACAACATGCGCTGGGAGTTTATTTGTGGCTTCTGTTCCTCTTTGCTAAAGCAGTTTCCTCGTTTTTTAAACATATCGGCACCATGATTTTTAATACTTCTCCACTTGCCGCATCGTATCATTTACAGCGTTTGCTACAGCCATCAACACTTTGGCCTGTTGTTCCTTTAAATATAAACCACACAGACACATTTGAAAGTATGTAAACATCCTGCCTTATAATTCAGTACCTCAAAGTATTTGTTATTATGTCCGAGCTGGCAACAAGTGGACTCGATAAAAATTACACCAATCAATCACGTGGAGGAAAACAAAAACAACACTGACAATCTTTGGCTCTTCATACTTACAATGTCCAGCAGTCTGTTGACGCAAGATGGAAGTACGCTGTGTTGGTCAGTGAGATGCAGAGACAGGGAGGGTCGGTCTGTTTGCCCTTGTTGGCACAGGGGGCACAGCCATACAGCCACCCCATTGCTTTCACTGCTCACCGTCTCTCCAGACTCCTCCTGACAAAGCAACATTGGATGTTAGAGGACTTTTCTGCCAACTTTTCTACGAGAGTTAACAGGGCTGTGAAATATGACGAAAGAGTCATACAGTGATTATTGTTGACGTCACTGAGATTTGTGTCTACTCGCTCGGTTATCGAGGAAAACGCACCAATTGGAAAGTGTATTTTTTTCCTCAAACTCAAACACAGAAACTTAAAGTAGTAGAAAAATACAAAAACCTCCCTCTCTTTAAATCGCCGCCTTCTTAATTAATTGTGCAGCTCTGCTCTTAATGGGAATATTTTTCGTCATTTGGATGCAGTTACAGGCAGGAACTCTGCATGAAGGCAACACAAACGGTCGCGAAGGAGGTCGGACGTACGTGACACAGAACCGGTCCGAAGAGCCGCGACAAACCGAGGAGATCGTACGTGACAGACGGGGATGTTTCTGTGTGAAAAGTCTGCAAGGTACGGTTTTCTGATCCATGTCACTTCAGGCCACAGACCCACAACAAACTCAAACAACAACCTCTTTTACCACAAGAGCATCAAAACTAACTAAATGACTTCTCCCAGATCTAATGGTTGTGGTTGGTCCATCCGCTCTAGCTTTTCTACACATGTACGGTAATAATAATGGTCCAAAACGATAGATTTTTCATCGGAACACATTCGATTTTCTTGTGAGAAGACCCCAACTTCCACAAACGTGTCTAAGTCTTCCACAAACTTAAGGAAAACACTACAATAATCAGAAATTATGTAAAAATGAAAGTAGTTTTTACTCAAATGCAGCCTCTGATGTTTTCCATTTACCTTATTACACATTAATTAATATGTTACATGTTTAATTTAACGTTTGCACGAAGAGAAAAATAAACAAATGACTAAGTACCTTTTAATTGAGTATACAGTTCAAAACGTAATGAGAAACAGGCCTTGCCATGTGGTCATTTTAGAAACTACTCCTTTAATTTACAGTATGTGTCCTTATGTGGATGTGAAGTGACCTGTGTCAGGTGTTTACACGGGATGCATTAAGGATTATCTGGGCAGAACAAGACAGGGAAACTGGGATTAAAAGGAAAAAAATACACAGCGAAGGTATTCAATGTTGCAAAATGTAGGGTAGCTGCTCACACAGAGAAGTACAGTGTTACTTGTTGGTTTAGCATCTCGGACCCATCATGCACTGCTGTGTTTAACGATTTGAACCAAAAATCAAAAGCCAGACAACACACCCACATCTATGTGCATGTGCTTTTTAACACGATCACACCAGCATCTCCTGCTTTAAAAAGGTTTTTACATAATTAAGTGGTGTTTTGCAGGGAGGATCCCTACATTTTCTCTGCAATGACCGTATCAAATTACATTACATCTACATTGTGCTACTGTAAACTCCAGGACAACACAGACAAGGACCGTTGTTTCACGCCGCTTTACGTTCAAACTTTTACCAAACTTATCCGATAAGACGCATACACATTACATATGATATGTGCAGAACACACGCTCCCCGCCCAGCGGTCGACAAACAGCAGCGAGTTAATTATTCCCAAGCCACGAGAAATAGGTGACATACTAGCGATCTGAAACAGTGGCACAATAAGTCCTTCCCGTGTCGTTCCGAGGAGCCAAAACAAACCGCTGGTCTGCATTTCAACGTATACATTTGACGTGTTTTTTCTGCAAGTTTTAAAAAATCCAACCACGACAACAATAACGTTTCATGCCCATGAGGAAAAATACCTACACAGCCACAATCCTCACTTCCTCGTCATGCCAATTAGCAAGCTAGCTCGGTTATATGACCAGATAATATGTCGACAAGTCTGTATCTGTGGAGAATATCGTGTCGAAAAGCCCCCCCGTCACGTGTTCCGTAATTAAAAGCCCAGATATAACTATATTAACGCGTCTGTGCTTTTAGCTGGCTAATTAATGAGCGGTCTAATTAGCTATGCCGACCAGAGATGAATCAATTAGCTAGCAAGCTAGGTTGAGAGACCCCCCTGTAACGTCGCATTACAGTGGTGTTTCTGGAAAGGCTGGTTAGCTGTGAGTTTACTGAAAATAACCCCGCAGTGATAGCCACACACTTATCTGAAACTGCAAAAGACAGGGCAGGCGTCAGCATAATCTCGTCGCTGGCTCCGAGTTAAGACTGGACGGTCATTAAATTAATAAACAGAAAGGGGCTGAGCCATTACCAGTCGTGTCACTTTGCTAGCTAGCCTGTTAGCAGGCAGAGATAATTAACCGCTCTTCAAACTGTCTCCAACTGGCTAGTCCCCGCTCCCTACAAACTCTGCCCGGTCCAGGTGGGAAGTGCAGCTTCACTACACCGTCCGAGTTCACCCTGGGTAGAAAATACACTCACCAGGCTGTGGATCAAAAACCTCGGCCTCGAGTTATTTCCTTACCCCTCTGATTGTGGGCTGCCAATCGGGCATCTAGTGTTGCACCGCCCGCCGCCTGCTGCTCAACAGCGCAAATTGAGGCCTAGCCGGACTAAAGCCATTTAATTAATGAACGTGGGCTCCGTTTACAGATGTGTTAGAAAACACTCGCACCCCCTCCTCCCTCGCCGCCCAGCAGACCCCCTTTTGACGCGTCCTAGCGCTCGAATCCATACCTTAAACACTCACGGTGCAACACATGGCCATTTAAACTATCGTTTTAACAGCTTCCAGCCGTAATTGGCGAAAGAATTAACGCTAAAAAGCTACTTGGAGCGGAGTACGTGCGCCGCGGTCGCCTCGACGATGGGGGTGGCGTAAGGGAGAGCAGGCGAAAGAGAGACGAAAAGTTTGGGATTTAATGTTGGATTTCTATAAGGGATCGGATTAATATGGGGCACGATCCGTCGTCCGCTCGATCCCGTATCGGTCGCAGGCCACTCTCCGCGCACAAATCCGCACAATTAACCGATCGCGGATGACGTTTAATTAAGTTCGGAGCAATTAGCTAATGCGTTTTTACCTGCATGGTCGCCGCTCCAGCACGCACACACACACACGCTTCCTCCGTGGCTCCTCAGAAGTGAAAAGTTTTCTTGCCTGCCCTCCCTCTCCCTCTCCTCTCCTCTCCTCTCCCTCCCTCTCTCTCTCTCTCTCCGCTCTCTCCTGGTCTCCCCCTCCCTCCCTCCCTCCCTTCATTCGCCCTATCCCTCTCTCCTTCCCCTCTTCCCTCTAGTAAACAGACC
>JAPQRN010000014.1:18338214-18352036 GCA_037367275.1 Coranthus polyacanthus | reverse complement strand
CGGCTGCCTTTATGTTTTTGATCTTGAGCAGAACAAGCGGACGCTGAAGGTCAGTGTGTCTGTGTGTGTCTGTGTGTGTCCGTGTGTGTCCCTGTGCGTCCATGTGTGTGTCTGTGTGCGTCTGTGTGTGTCTGTGTGCGTCTGTGTGTGTCTGTGTGCGTCCGTGTGCATCTGTGCGTCCGTGTGTGTCCATGTGCGTCCGTGTGCGTCTGTGTGCGTCCGTGTGTGTGTCTGTGTGCGTCTGTGTGTCTGTGTGCGTCTGTGTGTCTGTGTGTGTCTGTGTGTCTGTGTGTGTCTGTGTGCGTCTGTGTGTCTGTGTGCGTCCGTGTGCGTCCGTGTGCGTTTGCAGTTTTTCTTCTGCCTGTGCAGTGCGCGTCACATTCACCTCTGTGTGTTTTTTGCGTCTCATCCTTCGGTCAAGGTGAGGCGCATGTGAGCGACTCGAACAAACTTTTTCCACCGTCCTGTCGTGTGTAACGTAGCAGCAGAGTTCAGCTCCGCCCTGCGGTGGGACGGGGGGGTTAACCCGCCTCCCCCCGCCTCCCGCCGCCTCCCCCTCCCACAGCCTCCCCCTGTGTGGAAGTCAGGAGCTGACCTCGACCATCTGCTTCATCACTGTCTTCTCTCTATCTCGTTCTGTCCCCTCCTTACCTCTGGTGTGTCTGTGCTTTGTCTGAACTCCTTCCTTTTGTCCATTTATGGTGTTGTGTCACTTTATTGTGTGTGGGTCTGAACTTACACCAAGGACTGGACGATGCAGCCAAAAATGTCCTCACAACAAACATCTACATATCAGTCAGTATCGATAATTATCACGATAAATGTCCATCGTTATTCCAAGTTTACAGTCGGTCGTTTGTGTATCTTTATTATTCAGAAAAGATGCAACAAGATGAAAAAGATGAAAACAACAAAAAAGACATAATGACATAAAAAGAAAAACAAGACCAGATGAAAACGACGTCAAGGACTTTACGTAGAAGACATAATTACCATTAACACGATGTAGAATTCTGTGGTTTTCTCATCCAGCTCTACTCACACACTTCCTTCTCTTACCGTTGCTTGTCCAAAGCCAACAGTACATCACACTGACCAGCGTTGCCGTGATGTGTAGCTTTGTATGAGGGTTTACACCTAAACTGCTCGGTGTCAGGCTTTACCTCCACAGATTCTGGGCCTGGTGCAGTAATAGACCTGTTCCACAGCAGACACTTTGTCTTGTTAAGGCAGACGATGGCTCAGGTGTAATGGTTATCGGTGACAATGGCTGCATTCTCTTTAGCGTATCAGTTTCAGGGTGTTTTTTATGTGTCGGCTCAGTGTGGATGGAACGGAGCCATCCTTAAACTCACCACTAACACCTGTTGAAACGTCCAAACGTCTGCTGTGAAAAGAGCGGCTCATGTACTGTGATTAAGTACAGACGTGAGGTACTTGTACATTACTCAAGTATTTCCATTTTATTCTACATCTCAGAGACAGTTACTGTACTTTTTACTTCACTACATTTGACAGTTTTAGTCACATTTCGGGTACAGTTTTCATCTCCGTTCTCTAAATGTTTGGTCTAAATAAACCCTTTTAGAACCCTCTTGGATTCGCTTCATCACGAAACTGAAAGCTTCATGAAAAGGACTCGTTCAGGGACATCAGGGAATCGCAGACTCCTCTGAACGGCTCAGCTTTACCACCTTAAACAAAAACATGGGTTTAAGTGTACATTATATTTATATTTATTTGTGTGGGCAAGACTTGAATTCTTTTTAACTAAAAACCAGAACAGACTAAACAAACACTAGAAACGTCACCACTAGATGTCACTAAATATCACACACTAAACACTGAAGTACATTCTGCTGATAACACTGACATACTTTTACTTAAGTAAGATGTAAGTTGCAGTACTTGTAGTGGAGCGTTTTCACAGTGTGTATTAGTACTTTAACTTAGGTAAAGGATCAGAGTACGTCTTCTGCTTCTGGTTTTGTAAGTATTGCTGACCCGTTTCTAAAGCTTTGATTCATCAGTGTGAATAACTGGCCTTGAGGGCTGCCTGAGTGGAGCAGAATGTAATTAGATTGATATAGCCCACGTCACAAACGCCATAAAACTTTAATAGAGCTATAGAGTAGCTCAGTTAAGATATGCATCCCTTGTAGCCACGGTTTGAAAGGCTGTTTGTTACACAGCTCTGCTCAATCTGCAGCAGAGAACTGCACTGAATGTTTAATTGTCTGAGCATCAACTGCGTTTCGCTCTCACACGTTGTAGGAAAATGGACTCGTAGCTGCCGTGCTAGTGTTTCTTTTGTTTCCAATAGGACTTGGCTGTACACACATTTTCACACATGTATGTACATATATATATATATATATAAAACACACGGTCTCACACAGAAACACTGAGTCTCTGTCTGTTTCAGATTGATGCCCACGAGGACGACGTGAATGCGGTGGCGTTCGCCGACAGCTCGTCCCAGCTGCTCTTCTCTGGCAGCGATGACGCGCTGTGCAAGGTGTGGGACAGACGGACGCTGCGGGAGGACAGACCGCAGCCTGTCGGACAGCTGGCCGGACACCGAGACGGCATCACCTTCATCCACAGCAAGGTGCGGAGGGGAGGGGGAGGGGCTAGAGTGGAATACTGCTTCTATTTTATCACTGTCAGTTAAAAAAACCTCCCTCACCTGGTGGTCGGTGACTGATCGAGGTGAGTCTTTAATATTAATATCTGCCAAGACACGCTCTGCTGTTCAAGCTCTAAAATGATATACATATACATATCTAAATGTATTTACGTAGAGCTTTTCAGAGACGGTCAGAAACTGAAGTTAAAGAAGATACGTGGATTAAAAGTTCTGTTCCCTCTAAAAGCTGAAATATTACAATGATATCAGCCCAGAGCCATGATAAATGCATAGATAATAGTCAGAAAACAGCAGGTTTTCTTCAAGGACGATCCCGACCCAGAGTCTAAACCCTCCAGAATCCTAAAGGGAAAACCCTGACGTGATGCAAAATCCAGATGTTTGTTCTGCCGTTGGATGTTTCTAACGACAGAAAAGTCAAAACCTAGAAACAGGGAAGAACATTTTAGAACATTTTACTGTGAATATGATGAACTTGCAACAGGTTCTCCTCATTTTCAGTGTTTGTGTAGCAGCACATTTTAGTTTTTGTCACATTTACAACATCTGCCTCTGCTTGTTCTATTGTTTTAAATGATTACAGAAATAACGCCTCAGTGAACGGACACAACAAGAACCTTTAGGCAACTCTGCCATCTTCATTTGTCCACGTGGTTTTAAGATGTTTTCTTGGTTTAAACTTAACATGTTCTGTTTTTTCTCTTTAAAAACATATAAACAATACAAACAATAACAATGAAATTCCACCTAATGTTGACGTATGTGTGAATGAAAGTAAATGAATGAATCAATTAAAACAATAAGAAGTGAATGAATGAATTATAAATAGATTAATTATGAAAGGAATTCTCCCACATACCTCCTGTGTTCAGGATTTATCTTCTCATGTCTTGTCATGTCTGTTTCTGTCTTTTTAAAATATGTCAGGGCGACGCTCGTTATCTGATCAGCAACTCAAAAGACCAGTCCATCAAGCTCTGGGACGTCAGGAAGTTCTCGCCCAAAGAGGGTTTGGCGGCTTCACGTCTGGCTGTCACCCAACAGAACTGGGATTACCGCTGGCAGCAGGTTCCCCAGAGAGGTGAGGAGGAGGAGGAACGAGGAGGAGGAGGAGGAGGAGGAGGAGGAGGAGGAGGGGAGTTAGAGGACAAGAGGAGGAGAAAGAAAAGAGCAGAATAAAGATGAAGTGACGGTATTAAAGAAGGGCCAATGACAGAAAGGTGAAACGTGTGAGTGAGCTGAGGGTAAGAGGAGATGACAGTATTAAAACCTCCGATGGGGAGATGAGTGATTACTGTCGCCAGTTAAAGAGGAGAGAAGGAGTGGAGGAGAGGTGAAGGATACGAGCTCAGACATAAGATGGAGGAGGCAGAGGAGCATGAAAACTGAACCAAACTCCAGTCGGGATTATGGGTATTTTAGCATCAAGAAAGAACTCGCACATGAGACCAGGTTCCGTGAACTTATGAGATACAGTGGTTTAAGGTCACGGATGAGGATTTGAGTTTGGTACATTTTGAAAGGACGTAATAAGATGAAAATGACCTGATGTTGTAAAAGACAAAACGAGATGAAGACAACTTCAAAGATGCATCAAGACATAAGAGAGACTAGTCAACACAATTCACAACATCTGTCCAGTATTTTGTGTCGTAGACTTAGAAACAAATGATATATTATGAAATGAATAGCTCCACTCTGGTTGTATGTAAATGTCTTAGGCTCGTCACAAAGCAGATATGAAAGACCTCAAACCACCGGTCAAAATGAAACGTTTTGTGTTTGTTTCCACGCTGGTCCGGCCTCAGCTCTGAAGAGACACAAGCTGACGGGCGACACGTCGGTGATGACCTACCGCGGCCACGGCGTCCTGCACACCCTCATCCGCTGCCGCTTCTCTCCGGAGTTCAGCACCGGTCAGAGGTTCATCTACTCCGGCTGCTCCACCGGAAAGATCATCAGTGAGTCGCATCGTGCACCTGTTGCGTCAGCATGTCTTTATATCATTGTCTATTGTGTAACTGACGTGTAATGTGTGAGCATCTTGTTTGTCTTGACCTGGAAAATCAATGCAGTTATTTATACACTGGACTAGTTAAAGGGCAGTGATCAACAGCATGTTTCCCATCAGTTTATGACGTCCTGACGGGCTCCGTGGTGTCCAGACTGTCCGGCCATGACGCCTGCGTGAGGGACGTCAGCTGGCATCCGTACGAGGACAACATCATCAGCAGCTCTGTGAGCAACGCTTTATGAAACAAATCCACCAATAAACTGTTGAAATGATGTCGAAATAAAGGCACTTCACGTTACAGCTCAGGGATTTCCAGTTTTACCTCCAGGAATTTTCATGTGATATTATTATGTTAACATAGTGCTGGCAGGGATCCTTAAAATGTCTTCAATGTAGTTTTTGATTTTAAAGGCCTTACAGTGTTAAGGTTACAAAGGTTCCAAGCAAGTTATGTGATGCTAAACCTGATCGTAAAGACCACAGGTCATATGTACGTCATCCAAACCAAGTTCCCCAACGGGAAATCTCTGAAAACATCGGAGCAAATTTTCAAGTTGGCTCCATGTTGATAAATCCACTATCGATTTCAAGTATATTCTGGCCTGAGGCCGAGTCGTTGAGTCGAGCAGACGTCGTCAGCGGAAAAACAGCATCATATGACTCAAATATACCTATTGTCGATACCAAACTATTACCATGTTATTACTGTAATGTGAAGTCCTTCCAGCGTCTAAGAGACCAGATAAATGTTCATGTTTTCTGCTCATGTAATGGAATCAAATGGAATCTCGTCTCTACATGTGTTTGTTGTCCACAGTGGGACGGAGCGGTGAGGATGTGGGAGCACAGACAAACCCATCCTCTGGAGGAGGAGCGAGAGGGCGAACGAGGGACAATTAAAACCCTGATAGAGGAACAGAAGACGAGAGACTGTTGAGAGGACGTGAGAGGACGTGACGCCGCTGCAGACGAGGACGACGCCGACCCCGAAGGAAGGAGTCGATAAACTCACGAAGATAAAAACAGACTCAAATATCTTTTAAATTCAATGCTGGATATTAACGATAACAATTATAGTGTGGTTGTGAAGTATTCCTTTGGGAGGGTGTAATAGCCTGGGATGGCCTACTTAAGTTTGTTTGGTTTTTTTTTGCTTTTGCCTCACTGTCTTGCGCAAAACGAACAGGCCTTTTTGAATTTGTCCTAAAACACTTCACACAAAAAGTGCTGAAGCTCTGAAGGCAAAGCACCGCACTTACTCAACGATGAGCTAATGAGACGTAATGGTAAGTTAGTGACACGTGAATCAATGTTGGATATAACAGGGAGAACGACGAGGAGAACGTGTATAAATGTATAGTATTTTAATGACATGTGCAATCAGGGAGTGCGTTTAGGTGTTAGTCTGAGGCCGTGTTCAGACCTGGCGTTAACATCGTCTTCAAGCTGGAACCACATCTGTTCACACCTACCATCGAGATGCAAAGAAACCCGCTCCTCTAGAGCTTCAAACATGGCGGAGGTTTTGATTTGTGCTGCTCGAAGGCGACCGGTGGCAGCTTTTAAGGCAGTCTTTGGTGAACGCGCCTTAAATATCAACTTGACAACTTTGACCGTCCTATTTGTTTTTTTGCTTCGCCTCATGACATACGCTTTAGTGATGACTGAAAGTGTGGGTACCGTGTTTCCTCTAATCGTGTCCAGGCCTTTATTTGAAGGAGGCTCGTGTTAGAATCAGGCCTTTATTTATCATTTCCGAAGTTAAATAAGCAGAAATAGTCATATATAGCACAACAAGTTGTTTTGATCCGCTCCAGCACCACATTATTTAACAGTTTATCCATATTATTTTATCTCTGGCCTGTATTTCTTCACGTCGACCCCTGGCCTTTATTAGAGACCCGGCTTCTAATTGACTCCCTGTTTTTATTTGAGGACTTACGGTATTCTGTTTCTGATACGTCTTCGTGGGCTTTTTGAAAATCTTTCAAGTCTTTAAAACGCTTAAATATGACGTGTTTGATGCCGAGTTTCACTTCGACTGATAACAGTCCACATTCCTGTTCAGACTGATGAAGACTGAATGTGAACACTGTCCCAGATCACCTCCCACTGCGAGATCGGATCTCAACGCATCCTGACCCTGTTGGGACGTTACTTCCGGGTCTGAACTGGGCCTGTGTGCTGATTTAGCATAAATTTCAACTTTCTGCTTTTGAATAACATAAATCATGTTTCATTTGAGACGCCACATTTCTGCATTTTGTCACCTTTCCAGTTGTGTGTTCAGGTATTTTTAGTCAGTTCGTCGAGTCTGGATGGAAGTCTTGACATTGATCCTGGGTCAGCACACAACTGTGTGAACACGAGCCCTGAACTGATTTTAAAAAAAGGAATTTGTTTGGCAAATATATACCTTGATGTGTTTTTAAAAAGATGAATGTTAGCGGCCTTACGTCGAGGCCGTGTGTTGGTGAAGGGATGTGTGAATGACAACTTAACACTGATCTCTGTATATGCAATTTTCAGGAATTTACATCCAAATTTCACTCTCAGAACTTTGTTTTACAGTAACAATAAAACCTTTCTTTAAATGTGTCTCCAACGAACAAGTGAGTTTTAATAAATCCTGAAGTTGTTTGGGTTAAATCTGGGTTGAAACACGCAAAGAGGAGGTCTTAAAATGACATGAATCAATTATAAATGTTTTTTTAATGACATTTCTGCTGTTTCATAGCGACCACGTTGTCATTTGGTGTGACCGGTGACACCGCTTCGCCGTCTGGTCTCTAGTGCAGTAACATAGTTGTATAAAATGTGTGGAAGATGATTTCGAACAGAGCGGATGTTTTCAGTGCACGTCCTGCTCTATCACGGTTACTACAAATACAAAACCAACGCTTCGACAAACCTAATGCAGGCTTTTAAAACAACTATTTTTAAACGGCTCCTCTCGCCAACCCTTATTTATCACGTGAAGTCATCTTTCATCCGTCTGTTTCGGTCGCACTAATTCAAACAGCTGACAATTAGCTGCTACTGGAGGCTCTGAAGTCACAGAAGGGCATTGTATCGACAGCAGCCTCTAAACTTAGACTCCATGTCTGGTTTCATTTACACTCACTTTTCCTACTTCGTACCAGTTTGAAAGGGATGAAAAACCCACCACTACGGCTGACGTCTTCCGGTTTATTGAGCGTGATGAATCCTGGCTCTGAAGAGCTTCAAGAGGCCTGACTGAGACCTGGGCCTGGAAATGAAAGGTCTCAAAGTCCTGGGAGAAACGCAGCTGTTCGCGGCGCCACATGCAGGCTGGCAGCAGTTTATAACTTAAATTAGTTTTGGCTTCAACAGCTGATTCTAAGAATGGAGAAACTAAAGAAGCAGCAGAGAAGAAGACCTCGACCCCTTTCATGACAGACTTTTTAAAAGCAGATGTACAACCTCGAAAAGGTTCGGACAGTGTTGAATTAACACTGAAAACAGTGGTTTGTGAATTATCTTTGACCCGTTTTACACTGAAAACTGTCAATTATTTCATCATGAAATGTGTTGTTTTTTCAATATAAACACTTATTTCAATACTTGTGGAAAATGTAACGTTTCCATTTCTTTTGTCAACACTTTCCAGACGTTGATGGACTGAAGACGACGAGTGATGAAGTGTTTCAGGTTCCGAGTGATGGTCCAGCCCAGATCCTCCGAGTCCAGAGAAGTCCGCCACGCTTCTGGACACAGGTCCTTGGTTTAGACCCGGTCCAGTTTGAACTGACGTCATGTTTTGTAGAGCTGGAGACGATCACCTGTTCACGTCACCTGTTTCAAATCACAGTATTATTTCATTATTTGAACTCATTATTTGTCCTAAATTGCCCCCGTCACAACTTCTTCTTGAATGTGTTTCGGCCTCAATGTGATGAATGGATGAATATTTACAAATGAAACGCGTTGTGTTCGTTCTGTCGACAATGAAAACAAGTCAAAGGACATTTTAAAGTCACTGCTTTCTGTTTTAACTTTCGTTTTCCAGACTGTTCCAACTCTCTCTGATTTGAAGTTGTAATTACTCTGAACTGCTTCTCTCAGGTCATGGTGCAGATTCGAGGTTTCTTATCAGATCAGTGGGTGTTTTCAAGAATAGCTCGAGTTCCAGCAGCAGCGACTTGTCTCCACTTGCTGTGTTGTGGAGGGGGAGGGGTTTCTAAAGGGGACAGAGGGCTTGTATTTTTATAAACCATGTGCTGCGCTGCCAGCCTGACAGTGATAAAGTAGAAATGCAGCCAGAGTAGAACTGGTGTGACTTCTTCAGACAAAAGAAGGAGAGCGGAGACTCGCCACGGAAACAAAAGAAGACAAGAACAAGAACAAGAAGAGGAGGAGGACGATTAAACAGACATTTTAAAGGAAAGCTGAGCAGACAAACATGGAAGGAAAGACTCAAAACTTAGAGATCAACTTGGAGAAGTTATATAAGATGGCTGCAGAGCTGATCCTGCCCGGCAGGTTCCTCCTCAGGCTCCTCAACGGCGCCCTGGAGTTCATCACAAACCTGCTGGGCAGACTGTTGGGAAGCAGCCTGGTCAGGCAGCACTTCCACCTGGTGCTCTCTGGTCTGGTGCTGTTCGGGCCTTTGCTGAGCTTCTGGGTGTCAAAGTACAGCATCTTCGCAAAGAGTCACCACTACCTGTACAGGTGAGCGTTTGAATTCCATTTTACCACAGTTTTCAGGCAGGACGAGATCAGATTGATGTATTAGAGTCATTTTTCTCAGATAGGTCAATGGTGGAAACTTGTTAAAGAGTATTTTGTTCAGATCAACCCCCACCTGCCCAACAGGCCACGCCCAAACATTCAGACACAGCAATTTCCAACCTTTTTATTTCAAATGTTTCCATGTTTCTGTGGACATCATGCGATAGATCGACGACTCGGTCCAGGTATGTTTGTGGATCCTTGATGCAGATCTGCAGTAGCAGCCGTTCCAACCAAGACAAATGGACCAGAAACTCAAATCTGCAATGAGGTTCCATGAAGGTCTCTGGTCCTGGTTAGTCTTTGGTTTGTACACATGAAACAAAACGTTCTGAGATCTGAGAAGTTCCAGACTCTGACAGATGGATGTGGTTCATTAACTTCAGGATCACGTCCAACAAACCTGCATCTGGACCCAGACTAGAATGTAGAAACATGTACATGTTACTTATTAGAGCTGTTATATTATGATTAACAGCTCTGTATGATCATGACATCATGACACGGAAGAAAAACCATCATTTCATCTACATCTGTGATGTGTAAATGAAATCAAATGAACATAGAGTTCTTCATTTTTAACAGAACTAATACTAAGGGTTATAATGAGTTGCCTCTTGTCAACATGTTTAAATCTTTCCGCTCTGTTGAACAGTTTCTTCTCAGATGCAGGTTTGTTGGACGTGATCCCGAAGTTAATGAACCACATCCATGTGTCAGAAACGTTCATCTCGGCTCAGATCTGCACCGAGCTTCAAATGTACAAACCATGTTAAAAAATGACCCGATTCACCACCAGCGGATCTACTGGATCTTAGATCTTCTTTTTATCAACATCAGCTATGACACGCTTACAACAGCAGCAATAGTATTCATATGACAAACTCTTGATGTATGTGGGTCACAGCAAGTCGAGGCAAAAATCCTTTAACATGACACAGTCACAGCAAACAGGTTTTTAAACGGCAAAGATGTCAAAGCGAAGCAAAGCCACTCCCCCGTTCACATAAAGACTATTCATTCAAGTCCATCTTACAATATTTAAATCATGTCTCAATCTGAGCAGAAAACGTCTTTGTTTTGAAGCCAGTAGTTTGTGATTTGGTCGCAGCAGAAGTGACCATATTTGAACAAAAAGGTCGGAGCCGCGGGATCTGATTAACGGAGGAAAACGGACCAGACACTTATTAGAAGGTCCACATAAAACACGAGACCAGAATTACTTTGTGTTTCTAGAGAGAAGTTCAGTGTAAGTCTATGTGAACCAGGGCTTTATGGAGCAGCATCTAGTGGCCGTCAGCGGTATTACACTGGAACAAACTAAACAACTGGCTTCACTTTGGAGTGTGATTATATATTGATTACTGAATCCATAAAGCTGATTTTCTGATTCAACCATGTCTACCAGGAAGTTCCTGCGGTCCGCCTGGGGCTGGACGTCCATCTTCTCGGGCTCCTTCATCGTCCTCCTCTTCCTCTCGGCCCGTCGCTCCTCGTCTCTCTGCCTGCGACACCTGTCTCGTCTCGGGGTCGTGGGGTTCCTCTTGTGGGGCTGTCGCTGCTTCCTGAACCTGCTGGAGAACGCGGCGGGGACCTGTTACGAGCCCGTGGCCCAGGACGTCCAGAACCCGGCCCCGTCGCCGCAGCCCCTCCTGCTCCTGCATGAAGACCAGACCAAGGCCTCGTGTCTGAGGGCCAACATGGTCTGGAGGGGGTACGAGGTGTCCCAGGACGTGCTCATCCTCTGCTTCTGCTGTCTCCTGTTGCTGGAGGAAATCTCCATCTTTGACGCTCACCTGGCCCCTTCGAACCCACCGCAGAGTCCTCCAGGAGCCCCGTTAAGGATTCTCTTCCTCCTGTGTGCACTTCTACTCGTTCTCTGGATGTTCCTGCTGCTGTGTTTACTCGCCCACTTCCCCCAGTTCCCCTCCCAGCAGCTAGGAGGAGCTCTGGGCTACCTGGCATGGAGAGGACTCTATCAGGGATGGTACAGACTCAAACCGAGCTGGGTCTGTCCTGGTTTGCCAGGGGACGGACTGGTGGACACTTCTGAAAGTGACAAACAGCCACAGTAGAATGAAAACTACTGCTACCAAAAAGAAGTGTGCTGAGTGTTTTGAGCGTCTGTGTTTGGAAAGTAGAAGATGTGAAGAGAACGATTACTGAACCTGAAGAGTCTGAGCATTATTCCTATGGTTATTACTAAGGTTGTCACGTGTCTGTAAACGGATCTGATCACATCCAACTATTTTTAAAAGACTTTAACTTTAGGCTCGGTGATGTGACCGAAAACGTGATCACAATAAAACTTTGAATATCAGTCGATATCGATAATTATCACGATAAATGTCCAATCATCATCTCTTTCCAGATTAAAGGCTTTTTGGCCCTGAATGAAAGTTGAAGAAACCAGACGGTTGTTTGTGGTTTTAAATTATTTGTAAAAGGCGCAACAAGACAAAAACAACGTAAATGAGGGAACAAGAGGAAGAAACGTAAAGGTTTTACCAGTAGTTTATAAATGTAGACGTTATGTCATGATGTATTTTTTGGTGAGTTTTGGTTTTCAGGAAGACGACAGGTTTATCTTTTGGGTCTCGAGCTTGAAAAGTTTGGGAATGACTGCTTCACATAGATAACAGAGCAGCATTTCTATTTCTATTCACAGGTTTAGTTTGTGCGTCCGGGACATTAAACACTTTGAAGAACTTTAAGCATCACTTTGTGCCTTTTTCGGTGTCGGTTCACGGTGGAAACGTCTTCATGTGAGATGTTTATGAGACCAGCGTGACGTGGTGTGTTTTCTGTCTCTTCTTCTGTGGATCTTCAGGAGTCGGTCTATTTTCTCCTGGAGGTTGTAATAAACGTCCGACGTCCGACCCTCCCTCGAGTCAGAAACACTTCACATTGTCTTTATATTTGTAGCCGATGCACGCGATAACAGAGTCTGAAAAATGTTTGAAAACTTCACTATTTCATGTTTCATTTATGTTGTTATCAGAATTATTTAACCACTGATGAATTTCAGACAAAAAGATGGATGTCGGTGTAAAAATAAAGATTTTAAAAATAGTAAAATCAAAGAATTTGAAGACCTCACTGTGGATTGAAAGCCTCGTGGTGTAATGTGTATTATTTTAAATACACAGTTCATTACAGACTTATTAAAACGTCTACATTTAAAAACCAAAACTGTTTCCAGTTGAGGCACCAGGATAAAGAAACACTGTCCAGAAAAAAACACATCTGAAACATTAGACATTAGTGCAGACACCGTGTGATGCTTTATTTTGAAATCTGAACCCAAATCCATGCAAAATGTAGGAGAAAATGTGTGTGTTTTTGGCAGAGGTTCTGTATTATTACTGTGACAGGATCATCAAACACCAGTTGTATCTCATCCGAGGACGAGCCTCAGTAGATGAGAGCTTTGCCGTCTCCTCTCGGCTTCTTAATCTTGTGATAGTTCTTGGTAACGATGTCGAACAGCACAGCCTGAAGAGGAGAAAGGAGACTCGAGAGGTTCAGACGGGTGGAAACGAGGACGCCGAGGACAGAAAGGACGTCATAAAAAGAGCCATAATGGTGTCAAACGGCTCCTTTCATCATCACCTGCGACGCCTTGTTCATTAACGGCATCAAACACCACGACGGGTTAAACAAGAGCTCAGCAATTCATCTAATTACCTCCTATTAGGAAGCAACGGATCCCGTTTATCTGCCCGGACGCGACAGGAATATTTTAAAACACGTGGGTAAATTTGAACCAAGACACAGTGAGTGATGAAAGGAGCGACATTTAAAAGCTTGTCGTTAATGACACATGGAAGGCGTCTTACGTATGTGTTGCGGATGTCCAGGACCACGAGGCGGAGCTCGCAGTACTGATACTGGTCCAGCTCATGGACCAGCTGTCTGTAGTCTCCCTGCACGACACCAAACACGAGGGTTCATACGCAGACAAATACAGTCAGAACGCACCCAGTTTGAGCACGAATTCTCCCGTTAATGTCGATTAAATGTGAGATACTGACCACGTGTGGTTGTTTGGAGGCTTTGGCCACAGCGTCGCCTCTTTCACTGTAATATCTAACAAACACACAGGAACAAGTTGTTTATCAGCTAAACAAACCTACTCGACTCTTCAGCGTGAACCTGATGAAGATAAAACATGTCAAACGTATGAAACTGGAGACTCTTACTTTGAAATCTGAGTTTGGAAGGCGTCGATCTTGGTGCGTGTGTTGGTCAGAAGCTCAAACACTTTCTCCTGTTGAATCAAGAGCAAAGACGTGAACTCGACACGTGGAAACCTCACATGTATGTGTAGACGTGACGTGACGTGACGTGACGTGACGTGACGTGACGTGACGTGACGTGACGTGACGTGACGTGACGTGACGTGA
>JAPQRN010000014.1:18265381-18277146 GCA_037367275.1 Coranthus polyacanthus | reverse complement strand
TGTGTGTGTCTGTGTGTGTCTGTGTGTGTCTGTGTGTGTTGTGTGTGTCTGTGTGTGTTGTGTGTGTCTGTGTGTGTTGTGTGTGTGTTGTGTGCGGTTGTGTGTCTGTGTGTGTCTGTGTGTGTCTGTGTGTGTCTGTGTGTGTCTGTGCGTGTCTGTGTGTGTTGTACGTGTCTGTGTGTGTTGTGTGTGTCTGTGTGTGTTGTATGTGTCTGCGTGCGGTTGTGTGTGTTGTATGTGTCTGTGTGTGTTGTATGTGTCTGCGTGCGGTTGCGTGGAGAAAATCGTGCCTCCTGGTGGCGCCGATGCTTCGGGAGGTGATGATGGTCCACATTGAACCCAGTTGGTGTGAGTTCTGACTGGACCAGACGAGGTCCGGTCTCTGTCTTGACCAGACATGCGTTGTTTCCTGCGTTGACACTGAAATGTGGCTGAAACCAGTGATCATTTTCTCCACCTTCAGTTGCGGCTCGTGTTGCGTTCAGGTGTTTTCTCTGGTGTTTGTGTCAGAGTTCAGAGTCTTTAAAGGTTTTCAGTGAAACCGCTTCCTGTTTAACATCAGCCTGGTTCAACCTGCTGAGTGGATCGTGATCGCTTTGTGTTTTTGTGTGATTGTAAGTGGTGATAACATTGTTCCTTCGCTGACAAACGACCTGAAAGTGTATGAACACGTACTGTAAGTGTAACCCAAGCTGGTCTAGTTTCTACAGAGTTTTTCAAAGTGAAACTCAAGCCAGGAATATGAGCAGTGAAGGCAGCTCTGCGTCTTTTCACCGTCCCACCTCCAGCTGCGTTTCACTCGCTGTCATCCCACTTCTCTGCTCGTTTACTTTCATTCCTGCAGGTTTTCTCTTATTTTGAATCCACTGCGTCGCCAGGTTTTAGTGTTAAATGTCTGCAGACTCACGCCGTGCCATGACTTCATCTGTTTTTTGTGTGTTCAACCAAATGCGTCTGTGCTGTTGTGGTATTCAAGTAAAGGGTATTTGCATCTAGTTTGAGTGAATTTGAATGTTTTACTGTACGCCGCTAGAGCAGAATACATGCAGGCGACCTGGTCTGTTTGTTGTGCGAGTACTTTGGGGTTTGAAGACGTGGACACTTTGTCGTGACTCTTTGTTTGGATGAAAGCCATCGTCTTCCTGTGGTTGGTCGTGGTTTCATCTGCGTCAGGAAGTGAAAGCAGACAAACCACAATCAAACCGCAGGTTAACTTTCAGCAGAACTAAAAATACAGTTCTTTAAATCGTAGTACAGTAGTAAAAGTTTGTGGCAGGAAACATCACGTCTTCCACAACTTCAGACTGTTTTTACTGATTCATAAATAATTACATCTTGATGCTTTTGATGCACATTAGCTGTAACAGACATTTCTTCTTCTTCGTCTTCTTCGTCTTCTTCTTCTTCCATTCTTGTAGTTGTTGTTTTCTTCTTACATCAGTAATGTAGTCAAATATATAATCCTTGTATCCATGAACTGAACGTACGCAGCGTCTGATGACAACGTATGTCTGTAAAAACCTTCACACGTGCAGATCAGACACGTGGACTCGTCGTAGATACAGATGTGTTCATCTCGTTGCATCTTTTAGACGTTTTCATCTTTTACATCGTCCGCCTCTTCTTCCTACTTTTGCAGGTAATTTAAATTCAAACTTTAAAGAAACTTTCGCTGAAACCTGCAGGACGGTGCAGTTTAAACCAGAATCACAAACACGTGGACGGTACCAGAACCTGCAGCTTCACGACTCTTAGTTTTCCTGTTTTTTTCGTTCTCCGTCTCCGTTTTTCGTTTCTCATCACATTCATGTTTCTGGGTCGGGTTATGTAAAACTGCCGTCAATCCCTTCATTCACACACATAAACACCGTTTGACCTGCTTTCCTTTCTCTCCACACACACCCACACACTCGTATTTTGAGGAATGTGGTTAAAAGGCCTCGGCTTCCTGTGATTCTCTTCTGTTAATCCTGTTGTTTGGATTAATGTCTCGTCTGACGTTGATCTGGGGCTAAAGACATGGAGACGAGCTGCAGCAACAGGTAGATGTAGAGAGAACACGGCAAATATTTGACAAAGTATATTATAAGAGGAAATACACAGCCACAAAATAAACAAATGATGCAAATAAAGTGTTCACTGAGGAGGTTTTAGTGCTGCTAGATAACGTCAGATACATCTGGTGAATACAGGTTCATGTTTTGTTTTTTTGTCAGACCAGAGACGTCCAGTTTTTAGTCCATTTAAATCTGGGGATCTGCCAGAACCGAGTCCGGTCCAATACTTGAAGTACATTAAAGTTATTAGAATAAATCAGTGTTTATGGGAGATCTCTGCAGTGCATCAGAAAAATACCTGAAGCAGTTATACATGGATTCTCTTACTTCGTCGTCGTCGTCTTGAACGTTCTCGTCTTTCTTCTGGTGTTTGTTTCTTCACTGCAGACTTCTGACGTAAAAGATGAAAGCAGCGTGAAGTCCAAAACAAGACACAATGATGTAAAGAACTTTTACTGCAGTAAATAACGTGGCCTTTTACCTCCTGTGGTTTTTCTAATAACTGTTGACCTGTATGAACAGAACCCCTTTGATCTGATGCACCTGTCCCTCCAGGTGAGCCCTGGGCTCCACGCCGAGTGTTAGCCATGCTGCAGCAGTCCCAACCCACCACCAGCACCCTGCAGCTGGTCGCCAACGACATGACCGACATCATGGAGAAGCTGGACACTCGAGAGCTCGACCTGGGAGACGGAGACTACGACGCGACCGACACCAACGCAGCAGGTGTGTGTTCTGGTCCCGTTTACGTACGTAGAGGACGTCAGTCGTGTTCGTGTCTGAACGTGTTGTTGTTTTCCTCCAGCTGAACACTTGCCCTTCACGGCGGTCTACAACACGGTGGGTTTCAAAGAACCCGAGGCCAAAGTCTTCCTCACGTCTCCGATCACCGCGAAGATCCTGGATGTGGAGCGCTTCACCTCGAACCAGGACCGGTTCAACGTCTCCAACACCAGGAGTGTCAACAAGGTGCTGCTAAATTAAATACAGATTATAGAACTTTCATGACGACACAGACTCACGTCATCACAAAAGGCCTCAAATGACAAAACGAATCCTGTTTTTCCTTGAAACTCATCTGACCTGAGTGTGTTTGTGTCCAGGCGATGCCGGCGGTTTATAAGATCGAGCTGAAACACGGGGAGTTCACGTGGCTGGTGAAGAAGAAGGAGAAACACTTCATCGATCTGCACAGAGAGCTGAGGACGTACAAGACCTTCATGAGGCTGCCGCTGCCGTCACGCAGGTACAAGACACGCCCCGGATGTCGCATGGCTTCGTGCTCAGCTTTAGTTTAACATGTACATATCAAGTTAAAGCCTCGGCAGCGTGGAGGATTTCCATGGTTTCTGAACAGTTTTCAGTATCTGTTCTTTACTTGAGCATTTACTTTACCTTTTACTTCCTACATTTTAACACAAATATCTGTACTTTCTACATTTTCTTTAAAGAATGAAAACCGTGTAACGTGATGAAAGCGAAGTGACCGATAAAACAAGATGTAACTCGTAACAGGATGAAGTCATGGTTTCATGTCAGGTGATCGGTGTTTGGTCATGTGTGTTTGTTCAGTCACACGGTGAGACACACGGCGGCGAGGAGTGAAGTGAGACGGATGCCCGACCTCCCCAGAGGAGGAGGAGACGAGCTGGAAAGAGACGGCCAGGTTTCCAGCCGCAGGGTGAGGACGAACCGGTCGATGTCTGGAAATCTGGACGACCCGCAACGCGCTCATATTTAGTTCTGTCACCGTGACTGACTGACGTTTCTCCACTGTTTCAGAAACAACTTGAAGACTACTTGAATAAGCTGCTGAGGATGCCGGTGTACAGGAACTACCACGCAACGGTAAAGACGCCGTGTGGAACGAAAACCTGGAAAACCACTCGACCGAAACCAACCACAATGACTCATGTTTGTGTCCCCTTGTCCCCTTTTTTCCAGATGGAGTTCATCGATGTCAGTCAGATGTCCTTCATCCACGACCTGGGACCCAAAGGCTTGTACGTATCCGACGTGTGTTCATAGAATCAAACGGATATTTAATAGATCTGCCATTTCATTTAGAATAAAGATAAATTACGCGGAATTCTGTCAAAAAACGTCTTTTTTTCTGTAACGAAGCTTTAAAAGCAACAAAAGCTTTGCTCGTTGTGGGTCGTGAATGTGTATTTTTCCATTTGGGGTCCAGATCCTGGGTCCAGGTCTTTAACCAGTTCCCCACATGTACAGAGTTTCTGGTGCGTTGTGTTTCAGAGAGGGGATGGTGCTCAAACGATCCGGTGGACATCGCTTTCCAGGGATGAACTGCTGTGGCCGCAGTAAAATCTGCTACCGCTGGTCCAAACGGTGAGCGTGACATGAACTCATCCAGCCTCAGGTTGTGTTTTCTGTCGACTCGGTTTAAGGTTTATGAACCGTGAGGAAAAAGAACAACGCAACAGATACTTCAATCTGTAGCAGACGTCAGGCGTTGATGTAGTGATGTTAGAAGTAACATTTCACTGTGTTTCTAAATGAGTACAGAACGTCAAAGGTTTAGGTCGAGCTGATCGAGTTTAAAGGCAGATTTTTGGTCTTGATTGAAAGTTGAAGAAACCAGACGGTTGTTTGTGGTTTTAAATTATTATATTTATTATTATATTTCTAAACTCGTCTTTCTGGTCAGAACGTGACAAACATTTCACAAATGTAGAGACAGGACTTTGAAAACGGTTCTAATGATGAAATGTTAACATTTACATGAGGCAAATTAAAACGATGGTGATTCTAATGAGCAGTGTTTTTTGGCAGCTGGCTGGTGGTGAAGGACTCGTTCCTGCTCTACATGAAGCCGGACTCGGGCGCCATCTCCTTCGTGATGCTGGTCGATAAAGAGTTCAACATCAAGATGGACTCGAAAGACACGGAGACCAAACACGGAGTCCGGATCGACAGTCTGTCCAGGTCTGACACGTGACGACTGCATTTAAATCAGAGTCTCATTTTAACAAGGACCTGACGTTTACACAGATTCACTCAAATCCCATAAGATGAACTAGTTAATGACCATGAGTGATGGTCCGTGGCCCCCTGGTGGACCGTGAAGGTTCTGCAGGTCGTTTTGGATTTCTGTATAATCCTGTTGACGTGTGTGTGTTTTGTTTGTGTATGTCATTGTGTTTGTTTGTTGTGTCTGTGCAGGAGCCTGGTGTTGAAATGCACCAGTTACCAACACGCCCGCTGGTGGGGTCAGGCCATCGAAGGCTTCGTCCAGAAACACGGCTCCGCCTTCCTCACCGATCACCGCTTCGGATCCTTCGCCCGACAGGAGGAGAACATCCCCGCCAAATGGTAACCACGGCAACCGCCTCACAGCCACCCACAGCCCGGCGGGTGACGTTACCTTCTCGTCCGGAAAAAGCATCAGCTCAATGCAAACGTATTATTTTACAGTTTCAGAGTAAACGCTGCAAAAACAATTTTAAAACTGAAACGTATTGATGTGGACGTAGCCATAAGAGAAGTTTTGATGTGGGTTTTTTCAATAATATCCATGACGTGAAGTGGGAACCGTTGGTGTGGACTGGGTCCTCGGTGATGTGGGTGTTCACAGAGTCGAGCTCCGGGACAGATGTGGGTCTAGACGAGACCACGTCCAGTTGGAACAGTGTGTGTCTGTGTGTGTGTCGCTGCAGTAACCCGACACAAAAAGAGGGAAAGTGAGCCTGGTCTGCTCATCACCTGGTCCCCCTGCTGGGCAACACTATCCTGTGTAGAGAGACGGAGTACAGTGTGTGTCCGACAGTAAAACACAACTGAACAACTCACACACAGTGACAGAGTTCACTTTCACATGGAGACGATGGAGACGATGGAGACGGTGTGGACAAAGTGTTCACGTCCTGTACTTCTACTGTTAAAATACTTCACCAAGTAAAAGTACTGCGTTCAAACCTCGCTTAAGTAGAAGTCTAGTTTCAGTTTGTCTCCATCTGGATGTGATTCATGTGTCTCCTCGCTGTCCTCATAGTCTAGGTATTGACACGTTGTCCTTCACGTCATTGTCTTCATCATGTGTGGTTCGTACTAAACAATGTGGCTACAAGTCAACAGGTCCATCGTGACCAAGAGAAGAACAAACAAACTGAAAACTAGAAAAAACAACAAGTGTAAGTTCAGTCAGATGCGTCCACTCCGAGTTCTTATGGTGAAGTGGCCACGACCTCATCCCCAGTTCATCCTTGCGTCCAATTTTGTGACAGATTTTGTGACGTTCTGTCAAACCACTCCTGAGATATCGCATTGTAAGAATGAACAGACGTGATGTCACAGCGCCCTTGACCTTTGACCTTTGACCACTAAAATCTTTTCAGTTCATCCTTGAGTCCAAGTGAAGGTTTGTGCCAAATTTTGCTAAATTCTGTCACATCGTTGCTGAGATATCGGGTTTTAAACGTAGACGTAAACATAGATTTTAAAAGTAATGGGGACGGACCTTCATCTAAAAAAGAAAACAGTGACGTTACGATTCACGCAGGAATCGAACCCTGTTCTCACAGCGACGTATCCGTTCACTCGCTTCACCGCTGACCCAGAAGAAGCTCACATTGTAGAACGTCGAACGTGAGTTTTCAGGTGTAAATCTCAGCTGTTGTCTCACGATTTCAGATTGTGTTATTTACTTGCTGTTCTGACTCTTCGTGCATCTGTGTGTCTCGTGCAGGTATGTCAACGGAAAAACATACATGGAGGACGTGGCCGACGCGCTTGAAGAAGCCAAAGAGGAAATCTTCATCACAGACTGGTGGTGAGTGTGAGGTCTGCGAGTCCGGGTGCAGCGAGTGCACTCGGCGGTCACTTCAAGGGGAGGTTTTCTGGTCAAACAGATCGGTTACAGTCTGAGGCTCAGACTACTGTTATACTAGTACACACACACACACACACACACACACACACACACACACACACACCACGTCACTACTACAAACTGTGTGTGTCTGTCTGTGTTTAACCTACTGAGTGAACGCATTCAAAAAAGATGCCAAATGTTCTTTTTATTTTAGTTTGTCACAGTCTCGGCCGTGGCTGTGTTCATCTTCTATACTAATACTGTACTCTATATTTAATAGTGTGTGATTTATTTATGATTATGTGAAACCCAAGCAGACCAGGGGCCACTTAGTGGACGATCATGGATCAGAATAAAGAGTAAAAACACATGAAAGGAAAAGACAGTAGAGTAGACGTTATGTAGGAGGAGCGGAGGAAAGTCAAGTACAACAAAGAAGACGATTGAGGATGAACTGGAGAAAGTAAGAAGGTCTGTGTGTTGCTTCACAGGTTGAGTCCGGAGATCTTCCTGAAGAGACCCGTCGTCGAGGGCAACCGCTGGCGTCTGGACTGCATCCTGAAACGTAAAGCGGTGAGGATCGCATTTTCAAACAGCTGATACCAGCTGAACACGGAGACTGGAAGAAGAAGAAACCCTCAGTCCAACTGCAGACCTTTTATTTAAACAACCCGTCCCTGTGCGTAGACTGTGGACCGGGTTAAGCCCCGCCCCTTCCGCTGTGTAACGGCACATTTCATTGGACTCAGTGGAGTCTTGTGTTGTTTATGGTTATTTCATCACAGTGACATGATGTGAATACACGTAACTAATGTGAATAAAAGCATCAAAGGATTTGTTAACGGTACTGATGCTTGTAGTGGATCCAGACTTTAACACAAATATGTCACAAATAGATTAATAAGCGTCTAGTTTGTGTTGTTTCCACAGCAACAGGGAGTGCGTGTCTTCGTGATGCTGTACAAGGAGGTGGAGTTGGCTCTGGGCATCAACTCAGAATACAGCAAACGGACCCTGGTTCACCTTCACCCCAACATCAAGGTGTGTGTCTGCGGTCCACGTGGTCCCACAGAGTCACCGTCCCGTAAGCGGACGCGGTTCCTGTGAACTTTCATCTTTGTGTCACCAGGTGATTCGTCATCCGGATCACGTCTCCTCCGCCGTCTACCTGTGGGCGCATCACGAGAAGATCATAGTCATCGACCAGTCAGTGGCCTTTGTGGGCGGGATCGACCTGGCGTACGGTCGCTGGGACGACCGTGAACACCGGCTGACGGACGTGGGCAGCGTCACGCTGTCGCACCTGGACCAGGTCTCTGAAACACACACTGACACACGTGAGCTTCATCCAGTGTCTCCAGAGGATCGGAAATGTTCAACGATCGAACCACGAGATGAGCACTGGGTGAATATAGTAACGGTCTGTAAGTTACTGTATTCACCATCAAATACCTCAAGTTCCTGATTAGTAACGAGGTTTTAACTGAAGTACGGCCGTGGTTTTCAGTCACATTCATCATCACTTCACGCAAGAAGAAATGTGTAAAAACACACAAACAAAAAACTCCTGAGACTGATTACAACTAGTAATACTGTCATGTAGTGATCAAATGATCGATTGATTGGACATCGTTCAACAGTTAAACAGTGGCTTCATCGCTGTCTTATATGTAATAATTAAAATGATGACAAGAAGAAGAAGAAGAAGAAGAAGAAGAAGAATTGGAAATGGCTTAATTTTGCTGCAGTTTTCAAGATAAAAAGAAAAGCCTGAATCGACGTGTAATGAATTTAATCATTTTTAACGTCCTCAAAGTTCAGAAAATCTGCATTATTTGCAAATAATAAAAATGACAAAGAACAAAATAATGTCAAAAAAGGTGCAGATAAAAAACTAAAGTAGTGCAGTAGGTTGTGTGTCTGTGAACGTCCTTTGATCTCAGTGTGGTTTTCATTTCTAGGCTGCGTCTTCCTCAGCCAACAGCGGCGCCGCCGTTTCCCAGAGCAACGGGAAGTCCATCTTCACCGTCACAGACTCGGGCGACCAACCCAAACTGAAGAGTCAGGGTCGCATGAAGAGGACCAGGTTCAGCATCAGGAAACACCTGCAGAAACACGGCCTGGCGCATCCCGACAGCGACAGCGACCTGGACGTCGAGGACGAGAGTGAGTAACGACACCAATGTCAGATTGACTCATCACAGGTAAACAAACAACAAAAACATCGACGTAGTGGCTTCGCCTTCGTTTTTAGCTCATCTGATGTTCATCAGGTTCAGGTTTCATTTGTCGCGTTGGCTGCTTGATGTTCGTGTTTCCACATCCAGCAGCGAATGCCTCCATCTCTCTGGACGCTGTGTTTAGGTTGGTCCTTCAGCATCACCAGCCAGAACCGTCTGATCCCCACGAGGCTGGTGGAGCCGAGGGAGGCCCCGCCCCTCGGCCCGGGTCCGGCCGGTGAGTGGGTCGACGGAGACCGAACCCTGCGGCTCGGCGGCCGTTCGCTGTGTGCTTTGCTGTGGATTTGCTCCTGATTTACTCACGTTTGTCTCTGTGTGCGAGTTTGAAGGTCATTTCCTCAGATTTTGTTGTTGGAGATAAGTTTATTCTCCATCAATGGTTATGAGCAGAAACAACAACAGCTTTAGACTGAACTGACCTTTTACTTCATTGTTGATCTTTGTTAATGAAGATGACTCAGAAAACAGGTCAACTGATAAGAGTTGATGAGTAGAAACGAGCAGCGCTGTAGAGAAAAGAAGAAACCACTTGAAAACCTTCAGCAAACATCTTATATTTTCCCTTTATTTTTAGACGCACACACATCAAACAGGCCCGAGGTTTGATTTGATGAGAAGCTGCAGCCTGTAATCACTTCCTCTTTTCATATTTTCCTGCTGCTGCATGTTTCTTCTGCAGTAAAACAAACGGCGCTGGGTTTTTTTCTCGGCGTCCGTTTGTTTGTCAGGATCTTCTCTGTTTATCCTGCTGATGTGAAAGACGGAGGATGAACGTGAGGAGAACCAGAGTAGTTGAAGTCCAGTCTGTCCCTGCTGTCGCTTCTGTTTATCTGTGAATCCTGACTCGCGCTGCTGGTTCGTTTCTGTAAATGTGGCGTCAAAGCGTTTTCCAAACATCACTGCATCACCGTCAAAGCCTGCGTTGTTCTTCTAACTGGATTAGTTTTCTTCTAAGTGGAGACGCCGTCAGTGACCGAGCTTCCTGCAGACGTCTTCATTAAACACTGACGTTAAACCAGAAACGAGCTCCAGCAGATTATACGTCAGAGCTGCTTCATTCTCTAAGATCTTTTCTCGTGCAACAAATGATTAGTTTTCACGTGAATTGTACTGACGCAAAAAGTGCAATAGTTTCAAAGACTCTTATTGGTAAATTCGACTGGACTGTGTTTAAGTTCATAAGTTCAGGTTTACGTTTTGGTTCTTCTTCTCATCTCGTCTGTCGAGTCAGAACTTTAAACCTGACTCTGGTGTCTTCTGGTTCCTCTTCAGTAGCTGTGAGGAGCAGACACCGGTTTCTGAGAAGGTTTCAGGACCAAGTCTGCAGAGTTTGTGGTTTTGTCTAAATGATGAATGACCGTTGTGTTTGCGTCAGGGAGCGGCTCGGTGCGTAGTCTTCATACCGGAGTAGGAGAGCTGTTCGGAAACACGCGGTTCTGGCACGGGAAGGACTACTGCAACTTCGTCCACAAGGACTGGATCCAACTGGACAAACCTTTTGACGGTAACATCAAACTCCAGTTGAACATCTGTGTCTGTGAGGGACGGTGGAGTTCCTCGTCTCACTTCGCGGTTTGTTTTAGATTTCATCGACAGACACACAACTCCCAGAATGCCTTGGCACGACATCGCCTCGGTGGTTCACGGGAAAGCGGCTCGAGACGTGGCCAGACACTTCATCCAGAGGTGGAACTTCACCAAGGTCAGAGGTCACGCTGTGAAGGAGCAAGTCACGGAAAATCACTTTTCTTACAAATATCATCTGAATAAATCTCACAACCGTAGTTTGTAAATCTTACCTTTTTCAGCTTCTATAAATCAGAGTAAAGATAAACTCACCTGAAGCTGGTCAGTTGTTTAAACGTGTTCCTCTGGTTCCAGCTCGTGAAGCCAAAGTACCGGTCGCAGTCATACCCGTATCTCCTGCCCAAGTCTCACACCACGGCTGGAGAGCAGCGATACCAGGTCCCCAACTGTGTCCAAACCAAAGTCCAGGTGAGCTTCTACGTCAGGTTTCCGTGCTCATCCGTCCCGTCTCGGCTCCTTATTGTTCCTCCTCCCTCTCCTGGTTTTAAACCGATCACGCTCATCTTCTAGCGCAGCTTCTACAGGTGAGACGCGCAGACTCGTGAGTTATTTTGTCCGTCCTCCGTCCTCAGATCCTCCGCTCCGCCGCGGACTGGTCGGCCGGCATCAAGTACCACGAGGAGTCCATCCACAACGCCTACGTCCACGCCGTCAAGAACAGCCAACACTTCGTCTACATAGAGGTACCGCTCTGCTCACGGGCTTTTCACACCTCGGAGTAGAACCCAGGTCCGTTCGTAGACGTCAGGGCTGTTTATGTTCCTACTGTACACGTGATGGTGGAAACATTTTGGTGATTTTAAGAAGCTTCTGTTTGAGAGGTTCCTCGAAGGTAGATTCACTGACCTCTAATAATAGTCAGACATTTGGGAATTCTCGTGCAGCTGAGACGTTCAAGTGCTTTGAGTAATTTAATGATTGACTCATTTTGTTTCTTCCAGAATCAGTTCTTCATCAGCTGTGCAGACAACAGGCACGTTTTCAACAAGATAGGAGACGCCATCGCAGAACGTATCATCAGAGCGTACAGGTGACACACACAGAGACACA
>JAPQRN010000014.1:18245000-18264449 GCA_037367275.1 Coranthus polyacanthus | reverse complement strand
TTCCGTGAATGTCGTAGAGACACCGAACCAAGCTCTACCCCCCCATTTGTGGCCACTGGCTTTCCAACGGTACCAACTACGTGTCTCTACGATAATCAGAAGTGACCGAACCTGACCTGGGCTCTCACCTTTTCCATCATGTTTATTATTAGATCACATAAACTGCAGGACCCATTCAGTAGAGGATGCACTTTGAAGACATTTAGATGCTTGAAATAAACTCTTAGTGTCATTAGAGAGTAAACCCTCACCTTCCCTTCCTGGCCAACACCTTCTGAGACTCCGGATAGTGGACCAGGATGTCAAAGAGGTCCTTCTTCTCCAGGACGAAGAGGTTAGCAAAGCCATAAGCTTTGACATTGGCCGTGCGTCTGTTGCCTCCGTCTTTGGATGATTGTAACAGACTGAAGACATAAATCAGAACTTCATCTTAATACAGGACATTAATCAGCTCAAGGCAGCATTCGATCATAGTCATCTTTAACTTTCTTTCTGCAATGTCTAGTATCTATTCTCTGAAACAATCTTCACTATCGTACCTGATTTCTCCAAATACGCAGCCGGCCTTCAGCGTCACAAACACGATGCTGTTGTCAGGTCCTCCCACCACCTGCACCGCTCCGCCTTTAATGATGTACATCTCTTTGCCAATGTCGCCCTGCACACAACGCAGCATAAACATGTAAAAAGAACAGCAGACATCAAGAACCAGGAGTATCTTCTGGTTCTGGATCATCTGTGTCTAAACATGAGCTCACTTTTTTCACCACAAAGTCTCCGGGTAGATAGACAATGGACTTGAGCCTCAGTAACATGTCCACCAACATCTGCTGGTCACAGCCCTGTGGAAAACCATACCATGTCAGGCACCGTAATGGGTCTAAATCATGCCTGCGTTACTGGGTTTGATTTCGATTACCTTGAAAAGGTCGATCTTCTGGAAGGTTGCCAGGTTGATGTCGACAGCGATGGCCGTTTTCATCACGAGAGGCATCTTATCCAGCAGCTCCGACTCGTCTGAAATCATCAGCCAGACATTAGAAGACATTTAAAAATGTTTGTATGGAAACAAAATGACGGCTGACTGTTATATCTCCAAACATTATCAGGGGGATAAAAACATGGCAACATTTTCATAAAGGACTGACTGTTATAAACTGACTTCTCTGGTGTCTACTAACCCAGCATGCCCTGAGCGTCCCAGGTGTACGTGTACCAGGTGCGGACCCTGTTCTGCACCAAAGACGGGATGCGGTTGGTCACCATGTAGGCCACAGTGTTGTCCATGGAGGATCGGAAATAAGTCTGACCTGCTGTGGCTGCACCGATGACGTCTCTCATCTGAGGCAGGAAAACAGAATATATCAAACAAAATAAAAACGATTATACTACCGTCAGAGAATGTACAGATAATTAATGACCTACTGATGCTACACGTGCTACATTTAACAAGTTTTTTGACAGACAAGGCTCCATAGGGAACCAATGAAATACAACAACAGCTGGAGTGATGGATGATGGGAGTATGGGAGAGTGGCACGGTGACTGATGAGTTTCTAAATGGCAGCTTTCATTCATCAGTCACTACGCTACAGTTATGAGACAAGTGGAAGGAGAGGTGACGACAGGATGAAGTAGAAAAGTTCTACGAGGTGTCCGGAGGAACTGAGGATGCTGGGAGTACGAATCGAGCTACGGGCAGAGCGTCTCTCTCCGTTACCTGTCCAATCAAACTGGAGAACACAAAGACGCCCGTGAAAAAGTTAGTCATCTGAAAGGTAATCTCAAAGACGGTGTGAGGTTCATTTAGACCCCCGATGTTGATCAGACTGCGGACCGCGAAGTAGTAACAACGCAGGTACCTGTGGAGAGGGTGGGGGAGTTAGAGCGATGTCACCGACCAGTATGGTTCAACATTTGGGGGGATACGTTTAATGGGGGGGTCTGGGAATCCTCCTGGACATTTTGCGCACCAGACACTTCATTATGGTGAATTATGCATCAATTTGTGCCTTTTCTGTGTCAGTTTGTGGTTTTCAGCTTCATCTGGTCAGTCTTCAGTGTTCCCACGATCCAAAACTATGTCCGGACCTGCCATAAGATCTACATTTACAAACAGGGTTGCGTGATATGGCCACAAATGCAGCCATGAGAATTTTTTTTTTTTAAAGTATAAACGCTGATTTTTGGTCCTGAGTGAAAGTTGAAGAAACCAGACGGTTGTTTGTGGTTTTAAATTATTCGGAAAAGAAAAAACAACGTGAAAGTTACGTAAAAGATTAAACAAGACGAAGGCGGTTTTAAATTATTCGTAACCAGCCCCAGCGCTCTTTCACACTTTTTCATTGTATGATTCTCTTGACGTCTTGCTGCAAAGTTTCACAACAACTGATAGAGAAAAGAAAACAAAAAAGTTGAGACAAAAGGCAAAAAAAAACAAAAAACAGTGTAAAAAGGCATCAAGAGGTTGATCGAATGATCATTAAAATATAAAAAATGTATAAAAAGAAAAAAACACACAAAACGACAAGGAGGAGACTACCTGGCCGAGAATGACGGACATAAAGAACGCCCCAAAAAGGTAGTTTGTCATCTGAAAGATCTGTCCGAACATGGAGTCTGGAATGGGCAACTCAGCGATCATCAGCAGGGACTTCTCCGCATAGAAGAAGCAGCTGAGGTAACTACAAAATACAATACATTTTACACCACCATTTTATTCATGAGGTTTAAGAGACTGTCGTTGCAGAGCAGTGAATACAATCTCATCGTCGTACATCTACCGTGTATGTTTTATGCTCCTTCACCAAACTGAGTCACTTCAACACAGTCGGTAGAAATCTGTTTCAAAATATTCACAGCCGTTTGTTTTTCTGGTAAAATCTGTATTTGACATCGATGGTAACTTACTTAACATTGCATGAGACAGTATTTTTTTCACACGTACGATGCTAATGAGAGCTGTTGGAATGTGACAGAAACCGAGACGCATTAAACAACATCAGACGTAAATGTCAAAAAGTTTGGGATAGATTTGTAAAGATGTCTGGACTCTGAAAATGTGTTGAACTGGGACGTTTCTCGTGGACTAATGAACTGAAATCAGTCAACAGCTTACTTTGGGATATTTAGGAGATACCTCCATACATACCTCCGTACCTACCACCCTTCCTACCTACATACATACCTACACTACCTACTTACCTACCTTCCTTCCTTGTATTAATTCAACCACATGTTTCAGTTTCCTTAACGACACACAATTAATGATGATGATGTAGTGAGTAAGTAGGTAGGTAGACAGCGAATTACAGAGAAAAATCGTCAGAAACAAAAAATATGAGCATGAATATGAGTGTAAAGAGTGTGATGAATAATTTAAGACTCAGACAGGTCTTTTTTGTGTGAACGAGGACAAACTAGAAGTGACTAAAACATCCTCCATTTATGTTGATTTTTTTTGGCTACGTGATTCTGAAAAACTTCTGAAAACCGGAGTTTATTTCCCAGGTAGAAGATTTAGTTACAAGACTGAGCTGTAAAATGACGACGGTGTATTAGGGTTATAAACACATTTTCAAGGAGGAGGAGGGTAATATTTTGAGAAGAAACAAAAAAATCAAGATTAAACTCAACAAGATTAAAGAATAAAGTGGTAAATTTACAAGAAAAGAACTTGGAAAAACAGGAAGTCATGTGAGGTATAAATATAGATAAAGTCCTGTAAATCTTATCCATGTAGTTGATCTGATTGGGTTCTGCTATGGACTGCACGTCATGGTAGTAAAATAACCTGTAGTCGTGTAATGAAATGCATGTGACTGTGTATCTTTGTAAACCTGTGATGTTTGGACAGTTGTGTTCATGACATGAAAATAAAAGATTCAATCATTTCAGTCCATGTTGACTTCATGTGCAAAGACAACGGCCTAGTTGTGCTGATGTTCTCTCTGTTTACTCACATTCTTATGTTGCTAATGCGATGTGACCATCTCAAACACATCAGGTACATGCAGTAGCAGTAGTAGTAGTCGTAGTAGTACTTACGCGCTGCCGTTTCCGGAGTACACCCACTTGGTCTTCCCGATGCCCTGGAAATCTGAAGCCACATAGTAGAAGCAGGCGTTGATGTGGAGCATGAAGAGGAGGTATCCGATGGTGCGGATGACTCTGACAGAGGAGTCAACTGTTACTCTTCACAGCTTTGTTTCTATCTAAACTAACGTCTACTTCACTACTGTGTACGAGTCTCCAGCAGTAGACGTTCACTCGTGACATTTACCTCCAGATGTAAGCTTTGGCCATGATGCTCTCGAGACGATCGCTGAACTCGAAGAATGTATCTGCCTTGAGAAGAAGCATCAGACAGTTAGTTTGAGATCTTCATCCTTAACACAGAGGTGTAGTAACAGCGTTGAGGAGTAACTGACTTCATTCCTAATTTCCTTCCTTCCTCTATCTTTCCACTTCCTTCCTGTCTTTCTTTGATTCTTTCTTTCCCATTTCAAAAGTCATCTTCCTAACACTGCGTGTAGTGAAGTTTTTGGTGAATCTACCTTCAGAAGACGATTGAATCTGAAAATGGATTTGACTCCGAACTGGAAGTAGAGCAGGTCGAACGGTATGAGGGAAACCCAGTCCAACTGTGGAGGAGGGACACAATAAGACAAGATGAGACGATGCAGCAGAAGAAGAACAAAGCAAACGGTAGATTTCATCACACGTGGTACCTTGAATCTCTCAGACTCTCTGTAGTTCTTCTTCGTCAACACTCGGTCTTTCTGAAATGAAGACAAAGAGTTGTTCGAGTCTCACTACACAACATCTGAAATCCAGTTTGTTCTCATTCTCGCATGTCTTACTATGATGTCTCCTCCTTTGACAAACTGTTTGCGAGACTGGAAGACGGTGCTGTCTATGAAGTAGATGAGGTCGGCCAGCAGGTCCAGGGTTAACCAGTACGGGATGGAGGCCTCGGTGTGGTACGGGAAACACAGACGGGCCGTCATGAACCAGGTGTTGTAGTTGAAGGCCAGAGTCACCACGCTGAGCCAGGCGATGTAGCGGCGGTCTGCGGGGACGGAGGTCAGGACAATCTGTCTCATCGTTACGTACTGGACAAACACGTGATGTTCTAGATCAGAGGTTCCAAAGCTTTTCAGCCCGACACCCAAACAGTAGATGTTATGTCTCCTCGGGACATAAATGTACAAATATTTGGTGTCTTCGTTTTTACTGACTCTTCCATTGTCAAAATAATGGAACGTCCGTCACTTCATTTTCATATTTGTTTTCGCTTTGTTGCCTCTTTTACGCTGTTTTGGTCTCATTCTTGTTTCTAAACTATTCCAGTGAAAACTCTTCTTCTATTTTTATTATGACAGTAAATGCACATATCGTACTATATTTACTCCGCCGCTCACTCTGGGTCTCGAGCCTAAGTTCTGAAGCAGCGACTCTAGATGTTTTGATGTGACTTTACCTGTGAAAGGGTCGATGGTCGTCCCCAGCACAGAATCCATCCTGTCCTCGATCGGCTTCAGGAAAAGGTCCACAGAAGACCAGAAACCTTCAGCTGCCCTGGTCATCAAGCTTTTTTTCTCCTCCTTCTTCTCCTCTTTCGCCTCTGCTTTCTTTTTCTCCTCCTCCTCCTTCTTCTTCTGCTCATCCTCCTTCTTTTTCTTCTCCTGCTCCTCTTTCTTCTTCTTCTCAGCCTCCTCTTTCTTCACGCGCTCCTCCTCCGCTTGCCTTTTCCGTTCTTCTATCACTTTGGTGTAGTCATCTTTCTGTAGCAGTGGAGCTGAAAGGATAAAGTAAAGATGAATTGTGATCTCTCTTAAGTATCTTCTATAAACATACTTTTATCCGAGCCTTTCCTGATTTTACTTGATTTGGAATTTCTTTGAACTTGTCTTTTTATCTCCTTTTATTGTTTTTTTTTATACACAAAATAGTTCTTTTATGTTCTTTCTTTTAAAACCTGATGATTTTACGACCCTTCTGTTTTATTTTGCTGCCTTTACGAAGCACGCTGCACCTTGGATTTTGAAAAGAAACGCACTGTGCTTTTGCCTCGACGACATGGACGAGGCTGAAGGTGTTCCAGGTGTGTTTGTACTCACTGATGGGAGGCGTGATCTCTGGAGATGAAGCGTATTGATCGGCCACCTTCTCCTTGTAGATCTGCAGTCTGTCTCGCATCCGTTTGATCACGGCCCTGAGCTGCTCGTCTGAATACTTGTTGATGACAATGGGCGGAGGCGGGGGCGGGGCCTCTTCCTCTCTGAACACGGAAAGAGAAAACGGCAGAAAAATCAGTCAAGTGTCCACACACTAGAGAACTGAGAGGAGCTGAAGTCTGTGTTTTAATTTTAAAGAATATGTGCTGATGATAAACACTTAAAACAGAAGATTTAAACAGCTGCTGTGGCATCGATTTGTTTTTTCTTTACTGTACGGGATCTTTATTCACATGCGTAACAGGTTTGTTAAGTCAAATAAAGAGAAGGATCTGAAAGGCTCTCACAGATATTTGTGTTTCTCCGTCGCCCCCTGGTGGACAACACGTAACATTACATGTGGCTCAGAGGGAGAGACACACATACAGACACACAACGCTGAAAAAAACACTGAAATGTTTAACAGTTGAACAGTTCAGTGTCAAGGCAGCTGTCTGGAATCGATTAGAATGAAATTAAAGTGAAAAAAGCCACAAGCATGACTCGTTTATTCCATGTAGTATTATATCTATTAACCCTTAAAGACAGAGACCATCGTCTGGGGATTAAACGACTATTTTTCAAATATGTTTTGAACCATTAATCCTCCTATAAGTGGAGTTTCTCAGCTTTCCACATACATCTTATTTGGACATTTAGAGGCTGTGTTTAAGACCTAAAATTCATCTACTCTCAGACAAAGCAAACGTAAAACTATGACTTTAAATTAACTAGATGAAACTTGAGGTTCTCCTGAATCAGGTGTTGTTTGAAATGAACACAAACTGTTCGAGGTCTCTGAGGTTTGACTGAGTTATGTTTATTCAGAATTTTCCTATTTTCACTTTACTTCGGAGTTGCTATAATCTATAATCATTGGTGAAATACTAACACGTCAATCAAGGTTTTCCCTTCAGCTCAAAGATGCAAAACACAACGTGGTAATGATCCATCTGCTGTGGAGAACAGTCCATCAGCCCCTCTGTTAATCTCCTGACACTTACAGTCTATTTATTCCAGACATCACTCACACTGCGCCTCCAGCTCTTGTCACTATTACTTTACTTTTGAATGATTAAACATTTTCAACGCGTCTCCTCGTTTTCAAAAAGAGCAGGTTTATTATAAGTGTGAGGATTATACATATCTTTACCTGTTGCCTTCACGGTTTTTACTTCTGCGCCAGAAGCAGCCCTGTGAGCTTCTTAAACCTAAAAAGCTGAAAAGCCTTTAATCCACTTTGAGGTCATCCCCCTGTTAATATGCATGTTGTAGCCGTGGATAAAGATCTGGCAGGCTGTGTTCATCTCTGAGGGCTTTCTCTGTCTCTCGCTCTGCCATCTACTATGCCAGGGAATCTGATTAATTACTCTTCATCAGGAGATTCACTTAATACTGGTTTGTGGAGTCAGGGTTTTGGCAGGCGTCTGTGATGGGTTGTTAAAGTGGACTCTGAAGTTAAGCAGGTACTCCAGGGATGAAAACACTGCATCTTTGTGTCCACGATGGGTCGCCATTTAGGAATAAAGCAACTGCCCTATACGTAAAGATTCAGTGTGTGAGATTTAGTGACATCAAGTGGTGAAGTTGCAGATTTCAACCAACCGAACAGCTCCCTCGTTTGTTTTGTCTGTTCTGGGCTTTTCGGTTAAAGCGATATTAAGTCTGGTTGATACTCAGACATAGTAGGAGACATTCATGAAAAAAGAAGAAGCTACTGTAGAAACACAACGTGAACATCTTCATCCCTCTGTGGATTTAAACGACAACAATCCTCATCTTCATCTGATTATAAACTAATGAAAACGTCTGAAAATCACCCTGAAACTCATGGCATTTTCACACCTTAAATCTGAACCAAGCTTAATTTTTTCTTCCATTGTAAACATTTAGTCCAGTTCTAGCTGCGTCTGACATGTTGTAAATTTGCCTAATTTTGTTGTGGAGTCCTTGTGCAATGACAATAAAACTGAATCTAATCCAAACTAATCCATCTTCGATTTGTTTTTCTTGTTTTGTTTTTTGCCGACGATGGCCTTGTTCTTCCTGCGACTGAAGCGCGGTTCGGTTTGATCCGGGCCAGAGACCGGCTGTTTGGTCCGCACCGTGGACCGGAGGAGGTTTGTGAAAGCTGACCTTAGATACAGGACCTTTAAATACAGAAGCAGTGCTTCCTGATAAGGTGTATTAATCTACCTGTCACTGGTGTTTATGCTTCATATTCATGGGTATATAAGATCAAACATGGGGTTCAGGTCTTACCCCTCAGGTCCAGGTCCACCTTGTGCAGGGTTAGCCGGAGCCGGAGCCGGAGCCGGAGCCGGAGCCGGAGCCGGAGCCGGAGCCGATCCTGAGGAAAAGTGTAAAAATCAATTTTTTAAGCTGTCACTTAAAACATTCCTTCAGAGTTTACAAGGTCTTTGAAAACAGTGTCCTCCACACAATAATGGACACAGCGACACAGCATTAAAACTCTGTATCAAATGGCTCAGAGGGCATGAAATACTGCTAATGGAAAACCATTTTCCAAAAACGACACAGCTCTATAAGAAGCAATGAGGCGTAACGGTTGTTTTACTCATTTCAGGATCTGTTGCCGCCGTGGCTTTCATGTAGAAAAAGACAAGAGCCTCATGACGCGGGATCATGAGGCCAGATGTGTTCACCTTCTGCAAAACACACAGCAGCTGCTGCGCTTTTCATTTAGGAGGCCTGGTCGCACTCTGACGCTTTAAATCAGACTAAGCTCAGCTGTATGCGAGGACCGAGCCACATAAAATCACCACAAATATCATCAACGGACACGGCCGGCCTTAAGACGGAGCACAGAGTGAAACGCTCCAGTCTGATCACTGTCACTTTGTGTCGTTTGTTTGCACACGGAGCTGGTTCAACAGGAAAGAAACACCTGCAGATATCATTGAAGTGACAAACGAGGAGGTTTTATGTAATGTTACCGCGACGCCTCATGAGCACAAGCATGACAGTCGTGCATTCAGAGCATCCGGACACAAAAGAGCCACAGTTCAGCCATTTCACCTCTAAATGAATGATGACTTACCCTGCGGTTTGTCCTCCTTCTTGGCCTCATTCCCCTTATCGGCCGGCTTCTCCTCCTACACGACAAATCAACATTTCCACAAAGTCAGATGGTTGGCTTCATTAGTCAAAGCGCGGCCATTAGAGAGACATTTTAATTTGGAAAGCATTTTTAAAGAACAGTGAACGCAGCGTTTGACAAATTACCCCGCTCGCCTGATAGACACTTTTAAAAATAAGCCACGTTCGAGATAAAATGAATTTCAAAGTGCCTGTTGGGTAAAGAGCCATTTCAACGACGGCTGTGTAATCAAACTATTTTATTTGAATCTTTTTTTTTTTTCTCTGGCGTCTGTACTGAGGATTGGAATGGATGGAGAGGCAGATAAGAAGCCACTGCTGTGATGTGCAGAGAAACAAATGAAAGTTAACTTGCTGAATTACATGCTGGTTGCAGTATTTCATTTTTTTTTTGTGGTCATGCTTGATTTGAGCTCTGGCTGCTCCTGCTGTTCCTGACACAAACTGAACCGACAGAAAGGCTGAGGGAACATCACAGGAGAATCTAAGAGCATCTGACTGAGACACATTTTCAGAAGCTTTATTAACACTTACATACTGTTCATTTTACCACAGCTTGGAACCAAAGATCTATATTTGTAATCAATAAATGAATCCTTAATTCATATTTCAGGAAACGAGAATGGAGTGTTTTATAGGTTTTACAGTAAAAGGAAGAAAAAACATCTACTATCACATCACTTCACGTCCTGTTTTACCTAAAACATGAAGACGTCAAATAAAAACCATGATGATTTTTTACTGAAAGTGAAAATGGTAACAACATTCTGCAACTTTGGGGTTTTTCGGTTGAGCTGCTTTTATCGACAGAGGAAAATACACAGTTATAATATGACGTGTGAGTACATTTTCCTCAGTAAAACAGAAGAAGAGTGTCCTCTGAGCGTTGACCTCGGCAAAGACATGAAATAGAGATAAAAACAAAGTCTCACAGCAAACAAGACAAAAATAAAAAGACGTGAAAAGATTCAAATGATGTTTTGACGGTGGAAGAGTCAGTGAAAATGTACATCTATGGAAATTCATGATGTATTTTTGCACATTTGGGTTTCGAGCTGAAAAAGTTTAGAAACCACTGCAATATATTGAAAGGTAATTATGTAATGCTGCCCAATAACAAGCTCGCTGCATATGAAACGTATAAGAAATATGAACAGTTTTGTTTTTACTGCTGTCAAATGTTGAATCGGGTCAAATTATGTATGTAATGGTTAAAAACCCTGTCACTATCTCTACCTTCAGACAGGTCCTACCTTGGCTGGTGCTGGTCCTGGTCCTGGTGCTGGTCCTGGTGCTGGTCCTGGTGCTGGTCCTGGTGCCGGAGCCGGGTCAGGGGCGACTCCTGTACCCCCAGAAGCTGCCGGCATCTTCGGGCCGCTCATGAGACCCTTAAACTTGCTGAACATGTCTAACAGCCTAAGGATGCATCTGCTGCGCCGTCAGCGAGGAAAGTGTCCTGAAAGTGGTCGCGTCTTAACCCGGCATCTGCCTTTTCCATCTCCTTACTTTTGCACCTTCTTTTAGAGCCACGAGTCCTCATAACCAAGTGGGCTTACTGCTTTTAGCTCCACTAAGACTCTTGTGCAGCCCCCACCTCACAGCGACATCTAAGCCCGTCACTATCTCATAGAAGATCCAAATAGGCTTATGGCTGACCACTAAAGCCAGGGTGAGTCGCTGCACACGATGCTTCAAACGTTATGTGAAGGCAACAGACGCGGACATGAAAAGGAGACGACTTTCTCCAAGACCGGATTCATTCAGTCAGTTTTACTACAAACCTTATGTCCCTCTGTCTTCACTGAGACATTATGTGTCATTCATTACTCAAATCAGAGGAAACTAGGGAGTTACTTCAACTAAAGTAGGATGTTTAGACGTGCTTATGTTTATGATTCACAAGTGTAAAAGCGCCGATGAATTTTCTAAGAAAACACCGTCTAGTGGCCATTAGAGGAACTGCACCTTCTAGCAGTGGCTATTTCTGATGTTTTGCTTGTTAGTGCACAATAAAGTGAAAATGGTGGAACAATAATACAAAGCTGATGATACGCACACAGTCCAGAGCTGACGATGTGATCACAAAGATAACAGGAGTGTATGAGCCCAGACCATCTGCTCTAGGGTTTGATTTTCCTCTAGTTATTCCTGTTCAAAGTTTAATCCGCAGCATTACAGCGTACTATAACCTTTAGACGAGGCTAGAGGAAGTGTTTGTCAGGAAGAGTAAACAGTCGACTGAATCCAAAGAAGTAAATAACCCAGTGCAGGTACAGTCTGCAGTGACATTTTAAATACCGGCCCTGGTTAATATTACTCTGCGGCTCAATCGTACGGTGCCTTAAAATAAAACTATCTACTAACTGTCTATTTTTTCCCAGAAGCCGCTGGCGGGGCTGAGAGTCTGAGTCCATGCACTCAGACCTGCTGAGGAAGAAGCTGCTCCTGCTTAAACCAGCACCAAGGGAGAACCATGTGACAGGCGGCAGGTTCACATCCGTCTTCTTTCCACGGTGGAAATGACTGAATTAGGGCTTTTTCCAGATGGGGCGTTTTCAGACTAAGGCATGTGGGATGTGCTGGTATTGTTCCGGTTTTATGAGGATTCTTTGGACATGCTTACAGTCTATTCGGAACATGCATCTTATCTGAGTGTTTTGCGACACGACCCCTGTTTACGATCAGCTGGAGTAACGACAAAGATCGTCTGGTAGAGATGGATGAACCCAAAGAAAAGTCCACGTGTGTGGTCGAAACACGAAAACACACCTGCTGTTAAACATTCACAAAGAGGATATCCACGGGTTTATGGATATGAGCTTTCTTAAAAGTAAGGGTCAAAGAGACGTTTTTAAGGTAAACTGTCAGAGTTAAATACATGACAATATGACACGTGAATTCATTTTATAAATTAAAACAGAAGAGGAGAGATAACGTAAAAGACAAAACAAGAGGAAAGCGACGTAAAAGACGCATCAACGTTAGAAGAGTCAAAACATAATGTCGACATCGTGGCCGGTCAACATGTATTTTTGCACGTTTGGGTCCTGAGGAGAAACTGATTTTTTTGGGTCTCGAGCTGAGAAGTTTGGGAACCACTGGTTTTGAACAAATATCAAAAAGTCGACCTTTTCCAGAAGGTGTCTGAAGGAATGAAAGAGGCTGAGTTCACACAGTAGAAAAGAAACAATCAGGGTGTGAACACCTGCATGTGAAGAGGAATATTAGTGGAATATTCAGTTTCATTAAACCGCTCAGAATAAGTGCAAAAACTGGAATATTTTATGCATGTCAAATAAATAAATACAAGGGGGATAAACTCTAAGTATAGCCGTTTCCTCTCATGAACTCTCTCCAGAGTCAGTTTCATCACAGCTGTATATTTGGCTGTTTTCATTTAGTTCTTATTTTACCAAGACACTCGAACGCTCGCTTGTCGTTAAGAATAAAATGACACCGCCATCGTCCGCCCACTCAGCCCACATCCCGCTGCTCCATCGCTCTTGTCGCGCCGAGGGACGTCCAATGAAACGCCACGGCGATGCAGATCCGGGCTCGACTCAGCCGTGGGCTCGGTGTAAATGCATCTCGGAGCGTTCTCAAGGACCATTGACTCGTCTGGGGCAGCGGAGAGAGAGGGGAGATTGAGTGGAGGAGGAAGCGGGCCAGTGCAGACGTGCTTTTTCATGGCTCTCCATCTTTTGGCTGTCTAGTGATGCGAGGAGATGGGTCATTAGCTCCTCCCTGTCTCTTCCATTAATCTAATTAAGCCTTGGGGGTCGGGCCCAGCCTCTGACTTTGCTCTTTCTAATATGAATCAAGCTCTTTCGCAGCAAAGAACTGGCTTCCTTGTTATTTTACTCGACCAACGAGGACTCAGACGTTGGATCGCATGAGTCACGCAAAAACAGAACAAAAGTAATTAAAGCACATGAGTGACTGCAACTGGACTTTTCATCTTCTAACCCTAACCCGACAACACCCCGACCCGGACAGGATCTCAACACACCTCCACAGCTACAGGTAAAGTTATAGCACAGAGTGGGAGGAGGCTGAGTTCTTCCGGTGACTCACGGCACTAATTGTACCAATACCGAGGTTCTCTCAACCGGGAGTCTGGAAATTATAAGAAAGCAATTCACGGAGTAATCACAGCAGCAGACTCTCTTAACAATGCCATAAAATCAAGCACTGTTCAGCTGCTACGTTGAGGGCTCTCCATTCAGCGAAGGGAACAAAGTGGCCAGTGATTTATTCTCAGAAAAGGGGCTGTTTGAAAGACTCCGAGGATACTGAAACAAACAAGAAAAGAAACAATACTAAACAATGCTACTCGTATAGAGGGTCCAGAATTTAAAAGGGAATGGAGCCGTGCTTTTTCAGATTTATTTTGGTACGTTTCCATGTACACTATTATTACGACTTTAAACAACACATTCTGAATTAGGTCTAGATGTTGGAGGTTTACGAACCCACAGAGGAAGCAGGACTGATGCATCTAGATCACCTTCCACAGACCTGACAAATACATTTATTTACAACGTATCCTTGTGATTCCACTAGAACAAACCGGCTTCACGTTTCCTCCAGCACACGTTTCCTGTTGCGTTTCAGTTCGTGAGTCTGAACCAGCTCATCAACTATGTGACTTGACTCTTTTTTTCCCGTCTGTCAGGATTCTGTGTTTTAGTTTGGATCAGGACAGAGACGAGTACGTTCAACATTCACCACTTTCACCGGCAGCAAATATTAAAATACGAACCTTAAACCAGGTCCACGAGGATGAATGTAATCTGGAAGAAATCCTTGTTGGACATTTTGGGGTATTTTGGAAATGTTTTGCAGGGGACTGTGGTGACCGTGCAGTATTTTTTTTTTGTATCCTACTTCCTGCAGAGTTATTCCCTCTTTCCCCTGCGCCAAGTGTTTGATTATCCATCTCTACACTGTGATGTGTGAGTGTTTAGTGTAGCTTGGGAATAGTAATAAATTCATCTTCAAAGGGACTCTGTGAAAAGTGTTCATGAGGTTGAACGCTGCATTTCTATCTGTGACCAAAGGAGGGCAAAGCTTTCCTTCCACATCTCTCCTCTCCAGCAGATGATGACACTATTTTCATTAGAATTATCCAGATGCCGTTGAGAATAACTCTAAGATAAACAAAAAAAGGAAAAAACAGTGTGACTTACGAGCGTTTCAAAGGCACCAACATCTGGTGCCACAACAGATCTTGAACTCCCAGGAGAATAATAAAAAGGAGCCACTAATTTATTGTCAAATCCCTGAGAAATAGCACAGAACATCCGATTCTTTTGGATGCAAACTGTTTCAGGGCAAAATCTGTTCTGTAAAATCTGTATTTCTGGTGTCAAAATATTTTCAGCATGAATAACAGACAGAAAAAAAACTAATTGAAGGAAAATTCCCACAGTGTTTTTTTTTTTTTTTTAAAAAAAGGATCTTCAATCATATTAAAACACAAAAGCCTCTCCAACGTGTAGGGCCGTCTCTTCATTATTTAAGTGTGCTTCAGCTGCTCGTTGGAGGCTGAAAGGAGGACGAGATGGAGTAATAAGCGAGGCCGTGGTTGAGTTTTATTAGAGAACTCTGCAGTTGAGATCCGTTTGATTCCCTGACATTCCCATTGTTCGCTCACTTCATCACACTTCATCTCACTCTGCTGGTTATCGGCTTTTTCCCGCTGGAGGTTGTGTTTGTGTTTTGGAGCGGCCGTGTGCGCAGTGAGTCGAGGTGTGTCATTGAGAGGGCCTGTGGGGCTTAATGCCTGGCCGGTTGGTGTGCACATTAATCTGAATGAAGGCCCAAAGTGACAGGGCTGTGATTTAGGCTGCCCATTAAAGCTCACAGTCACATGTTTCCCACAGTCACGGCAGCGGGGGCTTTCAGAGCGTCGAGCGTCCACCGAGCAGAGGAGGCTAAAAAGACAGGTGGCTGCTAAGCGGCGATATGCTAGCGCTAAGCAATTCACACCTGTCTGCATCCTGATGCTCCGTGTCCCCATTTCTATTCCTCACATGTACTTATATGAGCTCAGACTCCAACCTCGACAAACTCCATGTCTGCTCTGGACCATGTGACGGCAGAGTCATTCACCAGATTTCAGAACATGTTCATGATTGACCACCTCAATTTGCTCCATACGTCCAGAAAATAATGTCATTAGTCCTAATAAACACCATACAAAATTTCAGCCTTATATCTTCATTAGTTTTCGAGATACTGGGGCTTTGAAAATGGGTTTTCAGTGTTCATTTTTAATGCCTCATAAATCAGAAAATCTGATTTCTTTTAGAAAAATACATACTCGCCACAAAAGTACTACAAAATGAGAAATAAATACCAAAATTTGACAGATCTGATGTGTTTCATTGTGGAGATACAGGGCAAAAAAACCGCTCTGAAGCACTCTATTAGCGTTTTTTGATTCAGTTCTTGTTCACACTCAAAGAGCCTGTGTGGTCACTTCCCAGAAGTTGTAAAATCGACGCTGATGTGAAATGTCAAAGACACGCTCCGTGCACTTTTTGTTTTAAAGATGCAGTGTGTGACATTTAGTGACATCTAGTGGTGAAGTTGCAGATTGCAGCCACCTGAATACCCCCTCACTCTCACTTAAAGTGGCTGCAAAAAAAAAACATGGAAGTCCTTGGTTGATACACATTAAGTGACTGGCTGATGAAAGCAGTGTTGTATTGTACAATTTTCTTAGTATAAAAACAAAAAAGAAGCCTTTATATGTAAAAAGAGAAAAAAAAGTGAGCAAAGAGAAAGTGAAAGAGTAAGAAATAAAAGGACAGAGACAGAAAAAGGAGAGAAAAAGACACGCGAGAGAGAAAGGATGAAAGGAAAGGCAGAAAGAGAGGATTGATTCACACATCTCATGGATGAAGAGAAGAAAAATGGCCAGTCGAATAGATCAGCGCTGTCTGCAGAGATGACAAGTGGATGCTCTCCCTTTGACACTGCGATCATTCCTCATGAATGTTAACAGCCCAATTTCTTTTTCCCTTTTTTATGTCAGCGTCCGACACACCCCTTGGCACCAATCTAATCGTACATGACAAGCCTGTCGGCCGGCGTTAAGCTACAGGTCTCCTCATCATAACACCTACAGCCTGGCAAAGGTCAACGCCTGCTGAAAAAACATTACTCCTGGGGTCAACGCGTCCTGAATTAGTTACGTTCACTGAAGCAGATGTGATGTGTGGAGGAGTGGGCATTACATGGCAAACGCCTGCAGGAAATTAAACATACAGACTGCACTCAGTACAAAGTACGTCCAGGTCGTTTAGTGTGATTGCTTCAGGTATTTATCCATTTATTACCTGCCGTAGATGGCGATCAGCACAGCAGGATTTTGGAGAAGCAGACTGGACGGAGCAGCAGCAATCCTGGTATTTTCACCACTGAAAGGAAAAAAAACCAATATTAGTTAACACTGTATTTAGAATATGTTCAGCACTTTCACTTTGCCGTCAGACAGTCCTCTCTGGTGGCACATTTTCTCAACTGAAGAACATAAGTGGGTAGCTTTGAGGTCATATCCTTCATATCCTTTCTGTAAACTCTTACTACATTTACAAACAAAAGACTCCATCGAAACTGTCATGACTTTATTCCGACTGTGAACTCACTTGACAAGTCGTCTGGCGTACGGACATTATACGGACATAAACAGACATTTTTCTATCGTCACGCAATGTATCGTCATATCACAAAGCCTCGATCAAACAGCGAATAACAACAAAGACGGACGCTGCAGACATAGATAAATCTTGATTTGTCTCCATACACAAAGGCTGGTAAAGCCTTAACAGCCACTTCACACTCAGTACGTTTCCACGCCGCCCTGCGTTGCGACCACATCCACACAGAACAAGAGGAGGAAGGTGAAGGTTAATGAAAGGTGTGTCTCTCATCTTGTCTTGTGCCACCCTCCACAGATGGAGACGCTGATTACATCCTCCCTTTTCCTCTCGTCTCCAGGTCCTGGCTACGTTCTGGCCCCGGGCTTCCTCCCCCGCCGAGCTCCACTTCCTCTGGATACGACTATCTTTATATCTAGGCTACGGATGCCAACTGTAATCTGTGCGAGTGGATTTTATTTGTGAGGAATATGGGGCAGCTTCTTATTGTGACTTGGGCCTGTATGAGTGAATCACAGTCACATGTCCTTAATGTGAAAATGATGTCCTCAGGATTACAAATAGATACCAAAGAGAGGTTAATCCTGGTATTATTGTGCTTATTACACTGAAAGCATGAAAATGCAGCCCATTGACAACTATTACTATTATACTTTAATGTACTGCTCTTTCCTTCCAGTTTAGATACAGAACTTTTCAGGATTCATGTAGACACCAGCGGCGGGAAGAGAAAGGAGACAGGAATCCAAAACACTGGAATTATCCTTGAAGAAGGTGTAATCTGCAAGTTTATTTTCTTGTGACTTTTTGGTGATTCATAGCGCAGCCCTCGGGGATCTCCTCAGTCCAACAATGTAATTTTCAGGTACAGCATGTTGACGCTTACTTCCCACAGTAGTTCTGCTGCTGCTTATTTCAAACACATCCCTCCCCGTGAAGTCGACGACTTTCTCACACAAACAGAGACTAAATGCCTGAAGCCTGAAGACGCTGATGCGGTTCCACACACCTCAGGCTGGCCGATGTGGTTGAAAATATACTGTCAGGATAAATACGTTCACATGAGTCGATATCAATAGTTGTAACGATAAATGTCAAATCATTTCATGTTTAAAGGCTGGTTTTTGGTCCCGAGTGAAATTTGGAGAAACCAGATGGTTGTTTGTGGTTTCAAATTATTCGTAAAAGGCAAAACAAGATGTAAAAGATGTAAAAGGTGTAAAAGATGTAAAAGACATACAAAACAGGAATGATGTAACATGATGTAAATGAAAGTAACTAAACAAAACGACATGAAGGACATAAGACGCAAACGATGTGAAAGGCGCGATAAGATGAAAAAGACACAAAGGACAAAAAATACACCTGTAGACTCGTCTCAGATTTCATGATTTCATTTAGTGCTCATCTCATTTTGTCGATTTTCTTTTTTTCCATTTCCTTTATTTTGACTGAAAACCAGCCAAGCTTTCACGACATTCAATCAAAATAAAGAAAATGAGTTCTTCAACAAGACAAAAACTACTTCAAAGATGGTTATTCGTGCTTTTAAACTCGTCTTTATGATCAAAACATGACATTTACCAAACACCACAACATTTCAGAAAAGTAAATGTAGAACATTCAAAACAATTATAATGACAAAACATGAATGAGTCAAACCAAGTGTCACTTCAATAATCACTGTTTTACAAACCACACATACTGTATTTTTGCTTTCCTTGTGAGAGCTGGTTGAGAGGATTCCAGGATAAAGACGGTAGATGGGGTTGAAACGTGTCGCTACCACCTCCAGGAGTCTCAGCCTCCTCACACACTTGGCAGCGATCAGACCTACTTTCACCTCTAACGCCGCTCACGTCCTCCTCCCTGCGCCTACGCTCTGGCTTCCACTTGGCCCACAGCTCCACAGAGCACCGTTTATACTCAACTCTGAACAAACGAGTGGCAGCGAAGTCAAGAGAGACACAGAGAGCGACTCTAAGTTTCGTCGGTGCACCTGCACCACTGCCCGTCTGCGGCTACGCGGCCGTAACACGCCAGACGGGGAGTAAAAACACACACTTCAGGATCTCCGGCTGACACTTCAGGCTGTGGAAGCGGAAAGCCTCACACTGGGGGAGCAGACATTTTTTGATTGTCTTTCCTCTTGTAATGCAACCTACAAAACGACTGCCAGTGGCTCTGACTGCTAAACACATTTCCAGCTAAACTGATTGGAAGATGGCCTTTTATTATTTGGAGGATTTTCAACTGAGCAAAACTGAATTTATTTTTAATGATTGTTTTGATTCCAAACAAGTGAGTCTGTGGGACGTGGGAGGTGGAGTTGGAGCTTGGGAATAATGTGGCTCAAACGGATCGTTTGACTTTTGCAACAGATCTGCTGAAAGGCATTTACAGTGTGTGTCTGTGTGTGTGTCTGTGTGTGTGTCTGTGTGTGT
>JAPQRN010000014.1:18209316-18244900 GCA_037367275.1 Coranthus polyacanthus | reverse complement strand
CTTCTTCTCAAACTCTTGGTCTGATCTCGATCTGGACACACGCTGGTCTTGGTCAGGACTTGGTCTCGGTTTAGGTGGTGTTGACTACGACACCAAGTAGTGATATCTGCTTATATCGGCCTCTAAAAATCCACACTTGGTCGACCTCTGATAAGAATCCAGTGCGACGTCGAGTTTATGAAGCTAAAAACACTAACATTAAGTTCCCGTTTTCCCGAGACGCGACCACATCATCCTCCTCCTCCTCGACTTTTTTCCCGTTCACATAAATACCACTTCTGTAACAGTGCAATCATTAGCTTCGCTCCGTTGTTTACAACTTTAGGAGCACGGATACATGAATTTTGTACTTTGACTTGTGTCATAGAGTGAGATTCACTAGGTTTTATCTTTGGAGTCTGCAAACATGTCGTACCCATGTTTATTAGATCCACGTCGCACAGTGAGGCTGGAAATAAATGTACAAGAAATCTCAGTCTGTCAAAAGTCCCACGGCTTATTATATTTAACTGGCAACCAAAGCAACAACAACAACAACAACAACAACACAAAACAGGAAGAACACTCATCCCCAACTCTTTCATGTCTTTGCACAAACGTCAAACACGATTCAAGCTCATCATCATCGTTAAGAAAGTCATGGGTGTATAATTAGGGTTAGACTCCGCGTTGCAGTTTGTGGAAATTAACCTGATTCCAATCATGTCATGTTTTGTTGCAGCTTTTTCCAAATGGCCATAAATAAAAACAGCGATGACCTTTTTAAAATTAAAAGACACTGCATATTTGCAAAAACAGTGTCTTCTTTGAATAGAGTTTTTGCCTGAAGTTTGCCCTCTGCTCTTGTGGAGAAACCGGTGGGTGTGTAATTAGGCTTCGACTGCTACTGTATGTGTTGTATAATTTATAGTCGCTCTGTGGAGAACTATTAACCTGAATCCAAAGAGATATGTCATGTTTTGTTCTATTATTGCAGCCTTTTCCGCAAGATCATGAATAAAAAAAAACGTGCGCAAACCAGTGTTAAAAGGCATAAAGTGTTCGACGTTTGGAATCGGACCCATCAAATGTAATAAAAACAATCAATCCCATGCGTTCGCCGCTGCCATCTCCTGCTCACGCACCTTCCTTTCTTCTTATCACACCGCGAGACTAGACAGGAATGAAAAAGAGCATCACTTATTCATCGAGATTCCTACCAAAGTGAGGCACTTATCTGCTGCAAATCTGTCACATGAATAATGTATCAGCAGATACAGGCAGTTCTTATCATGTACAGTAACAACCCACAATTTACAGACCAGGCTACCACCAAGAACCGGCCTGAGCGGGACCTCGTTGAAGACGTTTGACTGAATAAATGTCACGGAGTCTTTATGGGTTTCATGTAAAGCTTCCGTGGTGTTAAAAGACAAACTGAGGTAGTATCTAGGGATTCGACGCATAAGCTCCACGTTTCAGCTGAATTCTTCGATTAAAAATAGTAAGAAAAATATGAGAAATTAGGTGAAATTTATGCAGGCTTGTAATATTGAACAAGTGTCTGGAGATACAGTTTATAGCAAATAAAGCGAAGGCAGAGCAGAGGAAGGAGATAAAGAGACGAGAGAGGAACGGCTCAGTGAAATCGATGGTGGAGGAAACGAGGTCACACTCTGCTCTGAAGACCGAGACCCTGTTTCTCAAAGACGGGGAATGAATGCGCTCAGTAAAACAACTCAAAACATCAAAATACCTCCTTCAAATTAATTGGACTTGAGCAGATTTCACTGAGGCTGCGGCTGCTGGTTTCAGTTTTAGATTGGTTTTCATTAATTAAATGTCTTTCCTCCGTTTTCACCCTTTCAAAAATCCTCTCAACAGTTTTTCACGTTAGCTCTTTTAAGCGTTAAGATGCTTTTATCTTAACTTTAATTCACCGATAATTCTAAGACGTCCCTGGTGTTTTGTCAGGATATGCAGCTTCTTTTTTCGCTGTCCTAGAAGACATTGAAACTATCCTCTTCTCTGTTCACCGTAGTGGAGTCCACAGATGATTAGCTCCAGTGAGTTTCAGTGTTGCAGGTATTTACTACAGATGGTTGTACTCGGCCTGACTTGAACATTCTAGGTAATTTCAGCCGCTGTAGGGAGGTTTGTGCGGACAAATACATCAGAGCTGAGCGAGTGCACGTCTGTCCTACAGATGCTCTGCTCATATCAGCTGCATGAGTAAAGCACCGTCTGTCTTTTTCCATCCCCGTCTTATTCCGTCCCTCAATCTTGACTCAGCCTTTCTGCCTCCAGGGGCTGTTTGAGGTCAGCGTTGTCACTTTGTTTCCGTTGCTTATGCAAGTCACACGGTGAAAGACGTCCCGGCGGCCGCGGGGCTACGAATAAAGCCGAGGCCGTGTCCGCAGCCCGGCTAATTATCGGCTGGAAGGTACGGAGAGCCTGCACGGGGAGAGGGTCGGAGGCAGACAGCGAAGGATGAACGAGACAAAGAGGTAATTCGATGGAGAGTGTGCAAACAGAGGGAGAATAGATGAAGATGAAGGAGGGGGGAAGAATTATAGGAGAGAGGAAAAGATGAGACGGAGACAAAGACTCAGAGTAGATAAATAAAAACAGTAAAAAAGCAGAGGTAAAGTGAGGAGAAAGGGCGTTTGGAATGATAGCAGCGTGAGGAAATGTGGAAAAAAAAACCAGAACAAGATGATAAAGGGAAGGGGAAAAAGTGAGGCGAGGAAAATGATAAGGCTCCGGACAATCTGTTATCTCATACGATGTTCCAATGTTCCTACAATCACAAAAGATGGAGATGATGAATTGTACAACTTTAACCTTTGGCCTTGGCATTTGTAACATCGTCCCCTTGTCTCCGGCCGTATCGCAGCCCGAAACAAAACAAAAACAAGGCAGGAAATAGAGCGAGTGGGCTTTAAGAGGAGGATACGCTTGACGAAAACAATGCCAAAACATTCTGGACATGATATATATTACAGTGCTCTGTTGGGCCTGTGTGATAACCCACTGGGGGAAGCGGGTGTTTTTAGTTTCTGGGGACAAACAAAGAGATAGAGTCATATATTTTTTTTTACCGATTTGTTATTATAATCTGTAATGGAGGTGGCAAGAATTCAGCATAAGTAGAAGTAATTCCAAGACACTTTATGAAGTAAAAGCGACACTAGAAGTGGACGATGAGCACAGCAGCGGCTCGGCGCTCTGCTAACAGTCCTCAGGATAGGTCAAGGTTGCCGTTAATGAGACAGTGAAGCCACGAAGGGGGAAAAAAAAAAAGAGTAAAAATATAGAAGGGAAGATGGAGTGGAAGAGGTGGAGGAGGAGAGTCATGGGAGATTTATGATCACACGTTGCTGTCTCTGTCTTTCCCCACAGGGTTGCAGTAAAGTAAACAGGGCTTGTGATTAGAAACCAGAAACCTCTACCTGCTCTTTCTCCATAATTTACCGGCTCCCTGCACATGCCACCGCTGCTACGACTACATCCACCGCTGGGAGGGGGATCCACGTGACGGATGCAGACATAAACACACACAGACAAACACACAGCGACCCACAAATCAGACATGGGGCCCGGGACGCCGCTGTTCAATTGCAGTAATAGCTCAGGTTGTCAGCGCGGGCCTCCAGGGGCTTGTAACCCTCTCTGCTTTCTTATGCTTTAACTAAACGCCAGCGATTCCCTCAATACTTGCCGTTTGACTTGATCTACAAGCAGGGCTGACTAGAAGCTGTCCACTATCCTGCAGACCCCTTAGACCATGATCTCCTGGTTCCTTATTCTTATTTTTTTGTGGTTTGCGAGTCACGTTCATCATCACAACGGGCATGGAAAGATGTTGTGAGAAGAGCATGTGTTTACAGACGATGTCAGGAAATGAACTAAAATGAGATCGCCTCGACTAATACTCGAGTTTCAGTGTTCGATCACGTGGGACATGGATCTAATAGACGTGGGTACGACGTTATAAAAGCCACTGAACCTCAGGCTGCGACGCAAGTACAGGAATTAAACATCAAAAGCCCGACGCCCCTCACGTCACAAAACACAGACATTTGTTAGATATTTTTTCAATCCAAAGACTTAAAAGGTGCAGTGCGTAGGCTTCAGTGAGAACTAGCAGCAGAAATGGAATGGAATATGCATCATTATGTTTTCATTAGTGTATAATCACCAATAACAGAATGAGCCGTTCATGTCTAGACTAATGTCTCTACAGTAGGTTTTCCTGTGACGTTAAAACCATATCAACGTCCTGCGCTGAAGACGATGCCCAGCAGAGACGAACAATTCCTAACTCCTCCACCCTTTCGCTCAGAAAACACAGCTGCGACTGTTACTCCTGTTACCTCACTGCTGTTGTTTTGCTGTCCAAGTCTAAGCAAGCATAAGCACTCTCTTTGTCCCCGAGGACCTCAAATGTTTCCCATTGTTCAGCTCCCACAACTCCCCGAGTGGCTGACAGAGCACTTTCAGGAACGGTCTTGGAAAAATATCAGCCGCACTCTAAGGTAAACACAAGAAGGTGTTAATTGCAATTTCAGGAATGTTTTTAGCGGTGAGAGCGTTGGGAATGAGGGCGCGCGGCCTCGCTAGCCTCCGTACTGTACACTAGAGGGGGGAAAAAAAGAGGAAAAGATCTTATTTTACAGTAGCAGGAATAAAAATCTTCCATTCATGCCAAGGTGCTGTTCACGCTGAACCACAGGGATTCCACTAACGTTAAGGAGTGGTTCACCTGATTTAGAAACGGTCCTTGAACTGCTTTAATCAGAAACCTGGGGCCGACGTGAAGCTAAAAGTGAGCTGGTTAGGTTTCCCCGAGCTGCAGAAACAGAAGGGAAAAGCTGGTAGCCATTAGCCGGGGTTGAGCTTCGCTGTGCCGATAGCGGATGCTGTTCTCTGAGTCGATACGTCGCTAGAAAATAGAACAACCCGGACCCCAGAGGAAGCTGGAGATACGTGAAGTGGGGAAGGAAAAGCAGAGTCCAGACAGTGAGGCTCAGTGTGAGTGATGAGAACACAGGCCGTCCAGGAGTGCAGCGCTGTACTGACAAGCTGCCAGAGGATCTCAGTCCAGTGGATCAGTGCCTGGCTCAGAGGGCCCCGGGCACACACACACACACACAGAGCACTGCTGGCTGTCAAACCAGAGCTGTGTGCCTGACTTGACAGAGTGACCATTGTGAAGAATGCAGCCAAAGTACAATGGCTGCATTCTGCTCGCTTTGCTTTCACACTTTCTCTGCTTCCAACATGGCCTCGCAGGAGAACACAGGAGCAAACACTGGGTCATTTGGTGCATTTCACTGAACAACTGTACAGTATGCGGCGAATATAAACTTCTAAAACCCCAGGCGATGGACACGCTTATGAGTTTCTGTTTTAAAAACATGCAGAGAGACGAAATCCCGCCTCTGCCGCTGTGTCCTGTAACAAGGTGAAAGATTACGTTTACACGGACAAAATATTCCAGTTTCTGTCCTTATTCTGAAAAACACAATATTCCTAATAACATGCAGACGTAACATGGTTTTCATTTTAAACCCGTTTTGAAACAACACACCGCTCCTTCCTCTTTCGCTGCAGGCAAAAGTTATGTTGAAAATGCACAAACTACCTCCGTACAACTGTTAAACTAAATGCGCTGAAGTCCATCTCAGTGTGTGACCCTTCACCGAGTGTTAATGTGTCTTTTCAGAGTTTAAAATCTGAATTCAAGTCGTCTTGTGAAAGGCTGAGTGATGCAGTCAGTCTGGCGTCGGTCCGTTTGAAATGGGTGTCAAAAACGCATCTAATGTGAAATAAGTGGCGTCGATTTACGTCAACAAGTGTCGTGAAAATCCCTGGCTCTGCTGCAATTTAATGAAATTCTTAACCCCTTTGTGTCCGGATTATTCCAACGTGAATCCCATCCCTATCACTGGCAGCGTTCCTTTCACTTCCGCAGGTTTATTGAGGTACACCACCGCCGTCGTCCTCTCCTCCTCTATCTCTGCATCCTTTTCTCTTCGCCTGCCACCTCTCTCGCCGTTCCCTCGCTCCGGGCTGTTGACATTGGTTGAGCAACGCTTGTGCTGTTGAATCTATTACCCTTAATTCTCACGAGCTTGTCAGAGAACAAAACCCCAGCTGATGGGAGCAACATATGTACACTGGAGTAATTATTTACAGAAACTGCTACAGACTGAAATTTTGAGTGGAACGCTGCCAGGAATCCAAATATTGGCTGTTCCTGTGGACTGGAGGTAAATAAGAAAGGCAGAAAGGAGGGGGAAAAATGCTGCCAAGGAAAGGACATCCTTTATTCTTGTCATGTTTATCTCTGTGCAGCACCTGTGAGCGAGACAGGAATGTATGCACATTTTCATTGTAATCATTAATCATTAATAATGCATTTGCAAGAGACGTGCTCGTGTATGTTTACAAGATCACGCACGCGCATTGGCGGCCGTGTCTGTTGACAATGCAAACAGCAAACAGTGATATGACTTTACAACAGAAATAATGCAGAAAGGTTTGAACTGAACCAGTCGACTATAGACACCTTATGGTAAGAAAATAATGACGGATGAGGCGACAAAACCCAAAATGTTAAAAAAAAACCCAGCTCTAATGTCCCTCTACAATACAGGGTTTTTTCGAGGCTCAAAATGAGGCGGAGGTGATACTGTCATCATATGAACAGCACCTTCAGCTTAACCTTTTTACAAGCAGCGTGATTCTCTACGCAGGAAAAACCCTGCAGTAACATTTGAAGAAAGTAGGAGGTAAACATACTCTGTAGAGCATCTCTCAGAGATGATCTGATACGTTCAGCTTACGAGAGTTGACTTCAACAAATCAACATCTGCAGATGCCTGGACTGTTACTCTTCGTCTTCTACGTATATTATTTTAATTTGGGGAAATGTTAGATGCCTTCCCGCTTGTTTATTTTCTTCCAGAATACAGAACCACACATCAGACATTTACTGGTGTATTTGCTTCAGACTTTTCTAGCCTGAGGTCTTAATAGATGAAGGTAATGATAAGGATGAGTGAAAGTAGGAACTAGTGAAGGGCATGTCAAGCAAAAATACGGTTTGATAATCGGGAAGGGGGGTATTTTATCAGACGACGTCGTGGTTATAAAATAGAGATTTATATGATGGTGTCGAAGTGGCTGCTGGTTAAGATGCAGTCGAATAAGTACCACAACAACACAGAAAAACAAGTAAATGATACTGAATTCATCTGATTCAAACACACGATGTGACATAGAGCAGGAGTGGATTAAACAGATGTGAACCAGGCTGAACCCTGGACAGTGAAAGAGCTCAATGAGACCAAGGTCTGGAACACACCAGTTTCCTCGCTGGTGCTCGCCGGTTGCGTTGCATTGATTTTCATGTCGTGGCCGTGAAGCTGCATGTGAGACGCGTCATCTAGAAAACAGCAGAGACGCCTGTTTTTCATGCATGAGGTAAGCAGCTCGCCGCAAAAATAACAGAGAAAATCTGTGTTGATAATCAAACTGACGCCACAACGGCAATATTTTACATAACTAAGACCTTTCACTGAAGATCTAATGTCTGGACTACATCTGAACCGTATTCCGGTGTGTAATCTCTCACTTTCTTTCTGTCTCTGCTGCTGAGGGCGAATGGAAATCACGTGACTGCTTGAACTGCTCCGTTCTCTTAGAAACTAAATTTATGACAAAATGAAATCGTGCTGATGCCGTTATTACAGAAACTCAAAGTAGAAACTAGGGCTGGCAGCGGCAGCTCTGCGTCAGGGTTAAAAACTCTTCTGCTTTAACTCCGCGGTTCTGAAAACGACTGCGTCTCACAAAAAAACCAGCTGGAAACCTGGTGAGAACTGCTGCACGCTGACGTTAAAGAGCATTAACTAAACACGTTGCAGTCGGACAGTGAGTCCAGTCCTGGATCACAGATGAACCACGACGAAGCTTTGAATGACCGAGCCCTGCTTCCATGTGCTGCTAAAAACATCTGTCTATGGACAACAGGTGCACAAAAAGATGGATTTTTAAAAAATAATTTAACGATTATTCAAATATTAGAACAAACCGTGACCCAAAGCTGGTAGAAACAGACTTGTATTCATGATCCAAATAGTAACAACATCTGTTCTTTCTATTATTCAATAAGGTTGCTCCATGGAAGTATCATTAAAGTTTGTGAAGATGTTGACTGGGCACATCGTCCATCAAAAGAGACACAAGCGTTTTCCTTGAAGGCTTCAAATGTGCGTTTGTTCTCAGAAGGAAACGGACCCTGGACGGGGTTGTTTACGCTTTTCTTTTGCTGCAGATTCTGAGTACGAGGTTATGAGAGCATCTGACCGGCCGGTGGGGGGGTCGGCCTCCCCAGGCTTCATGCGTGTGCTTCAGAGAGTGTGAGTGTGTTCATGTGTGGGGGCGGAAGACAGCTCTGCCGCCCACGTGGAAGTCGTTGCTGCTGTCAGTAGGCGGCCGTCTATTTCTAGTGGCAGCCTGGTGGGCAGGAACGCATGCTGATAGCTCTGCTTTCTCCCTCTTCTTTTGATTTTCTTTGTGAAAGTGTGAAAGCGATGAAATAAATCCCCTATCCTTCCCAAAAATGTTAGTCAGACTAAAATATGGTTATGTAACCGCTGAAGATATTTACAAACGCAGTAAACAACGAACTGTATCTGGCACATTCACACTCAAGTGCATCACGCTGGATTAATTGTGATGTTAATAATTGGCAGCACAAGTGAGACACTAAGCAGGCTTTATCTTACATGTATACTGTTGTCTCAAAAAACAAGACTCAACACTGTGAAATATATCCGTTCATCATCCCTTTACCTCATCTCTCTGTTAGTGGCATCTTCAGTTTACAGAAGAGCTTACACACAAGACTCCGACTCCGGATCCACCTGCCAGTCCTGCCAAGTCCAAAAAGCTCAGCTCCAAATTTCAACAAGATTTGGCCTGTATTTGCTGTAAAGCAAATCCAACGGATTTTCTGACACAAGTACCAACGTTTTCAGTGACTTTTCTGCCAGCGCAACAAAATCTGTACATAAACGGTTATACTGAGGCACTGATCCTACTTAAAATCCCATTTAGATACATTTGTCATTTATAGGACTGCAGTGGTACTGTCATTAATAGATGAGACATTCAGAACTGGCAGAACTTGACCCTGACAGAGGCTGATCTCAAGAAGTAAACATAGCACCTAACAGTCACCTAGATATTTTATGTTATTCCAGATTTACTGGTTTATTCTAAGGATGCACCGACATATCGGCCGATACCGATGTTCGGTATTGTCATGAAAGATGTCATTTCACTGATGGCCGTGGCAGAGATTTAAGGTTTTTTTCCCATAAATTTGTATGATTCAGTTTTTATTCATTCAAACTTGATAAGAGACTTGGTTTTACATACATATAGTGAAGGTTTCCTTGGCACAGATGGGGGATAAATAACGACAAAAACGAACATCACATGGGTATCGGCCTGGACTTCTGGCCAAAGTATCGGCCCAGAATATTGCAATCAGTGCATCCTTCGTTTATTCTTTTAGGTGTTGATTAATCTGACATTAGACGTTCTTTAAGTTGTCGTTTTTATGTTATAACTATCAGTCGACCTCTACTACTTTCATCCATGAAGATTACTCTCGGGCCGTGTACAGCACCGTCAACTCCACTGAACACAGGTCATGACAGCGTGTATCGACCCTGAAAGGCAAGTCCCGGGGCACCAAAAAGCCCATGAGTGTAGATGAGTTAGATGAGTGTAGTGTGTCTTACTTTACACAGCAGATATTCTGACTTCTGTCACTGTGTTGTATCATAACATACTCTAACGTTAACTGACAAACTGCATCCTACAGACTAGCAGTGAGTTTGCTGAGTAAAGTGTAGCTCCCTGAGCCGCTCTGTCCTCCCACAAACTTCTACTGACAGTAACCCAAACATCAATAGGCTTCCAACTGCCTCCCCAAACGTAGCCACGCTGGACGTCCTCGGGACTCACAAAACACACGGTGCCAGGAAAAGATAAAGATCTGCCTCTGGGGTAAAAACGAAACATCCGAATCTCCTCATTTATTTTCTCTGGGAGATAGAGCGAGGAAGCTGCGGGGTAGGGAAGATAGAAGGACTAAGATAGAGACAGAAGGACATGGGAGACATTCAGATTCATCTTCACAGAACCTGCAAAAATGATGAAGGAAGGTTTTCTGAAAAGCTGAACAACTTTGAGAGCACGAAGGAAACTTTTTGAACGTTTTTGTATAAGAACTTTCCACTTTGACAGCAAAGGTGAGACATGGGTTTTATTCTCTTTTTTATGTCTCCTCTATGCAGACGACACGCTTCTTTTTTATTAAAAAGGAGGCATTAACAGGGCACCGATCCTCTCAGTAGTTACTGTCGGATTCCAACGCTGAAGGCCAACGGCAAAAGATCAAGGTTAAAGGATGACTTCTTAAAGCTGGGAGTCTATTAGAACTTTAACAGAACATTTTGGATGAAACTCAAACTGATATTCCCAAAATTAAATCTATAATTAACGGAGAAACACTGACTGTTTTCCCAAGAATCAAAAGAAAATGTACTGAGTTGCCGTTACGTAAAATATGGGACTCTCTCCCACAAAATTACTCGGACAAAATTAAAACTGTATCCTGCTTCATCAATCAGACAATTAGACCCAATTAGAAGTAAAGACAAACAAAATACTTCATGTGCTGCAGTAGAAGAACGACCATAACATGCAGCTGCACTTTGTGGCAGATTAAGTGACTGATAATACCTGATAAGAAAGCTGTCCAGACTCAGTGACCATAGTCTGACAGCAGATGGACTCTGGTCTCCAGACAAACTTCCCACATTTTGTTCAAATGACAACACACAGAGACATTCTTTCTAACATTTGGAAAAATATTCTCTCCACTGTCTGATGCATAAAGAGAGGTCAGTCTGGGGAAAAGATCAACCCTGTAGCACTGGCTGTTAAATATATCAACGCCTGCCATAAAAAATACACAGCCAGCAGGAAATAAATCACCCAAATGAATCAACAAAAGGACCTTAATAGATAAGTACAGTAGTAATTATTATTTTAAAAGAGGAAAAACACAGTCCTCTGCTGTCTCTTCATCACGCAGTAGGAGTAGCAGCCTAAAAATAAACCTGCAAGGACACCATATGCTTTTCCACTCTCCACGCTCTCCTGTACAACCTGTGTTAACGTCTTGGATTTTCTCTTTTCTTATCTCCAGTTTGCTCCTTCACGTCTCCTTGTAACTCGCCAGAGGCTGCGCGGTTGACAATGACGGCCCTGTCCGCCGCTAAGAAGCCGAGCATCGATCTCTTTTCGGCGTCGGCCGCTAAAAACGCCCCAAAATCAAGTTACAGGATTGCGCGTCGATGATGAACCGTTCTGTCAGTCGACGCCTGGGAGCGCCGGGTTTCTCCTCCGCTGAGCTACGACCATCAGTCAATCAGCTGATCAATGTCGAGTCCGTCCCGACGTCCCCTCCCTCGGCCAATCATCACCCTTTTATCGAGCGCACGACCACCGCAGACCCCCTTATGTAATCCCACTACCTGGAGACAGAAATTCCTCCCCAAACTGATAGTGTTTTTCTAACCTCTTTGGTTCACTTTGGGGTCAACGGTGAAGAAAATAATAAAGCCCTGGAATCTCTCATTTCCTGTGTGTAGGTCTAGTTGGCATGCTGTGTTATGTTACATACTTTTCACTGATACTACTGGAGGCTGAAGGTCCTTGAAGGCATACCAGGCCTTATAAGTCACCCTCGGGTGAGACTGGCTGTTTGTGTTCAGACGTTGCATGCAGTGGCGGTGATGAAACTTTCTTTTTTTTTTTCCCCCCCGGTGCCAAGCTGTTTTTATAAAATCCAATCAGCCTCAGTATGACGGCGAGTCAAAATGGAATCTGTCTTATCTCTTCCTGCGTGCGTCGCTTTGATTTCTCACAAAGAAAACACCGCGGCCTCAGCCCACAAAGATGACCTTGTGATAAAGCACACATGAGCGTCTGCTTATTCGCCGTCTCTGTTGTGCAGAAATGGAAAACTGTCAAACAAACTGCCTTTTGACGTTTGGGGCGAATCCGCTCCTTTTCAAAAGTGGTCGCGGCACGTTGAGATCTGATGAAAAGAAAATCTCTATCTCTGGATCCAGTTGTGTTCACACTAAATCCTCCACAATCCTCTATTTTCTGCCCTCCAGCTCAGTCATTCAACCTTTGTTAAAACATTTTCCGTAATGTTTCATCCAACCATGTTTCATCTTGCCTAATTCTCCAGTCCAAACCCATGCTCCCCCAGACCCCACCTACCTATTGTGTCTTTACTTTATCCTCGCATGCATCCATCTAACCCTCATCTATTGATCTCTCCAGGCACAAACAGCTATTCATATATTCAGGGCAACGGTAGGAGCGCCAGGACCACGACTCCGCGGCTTTGGCCTCGGGGAGAAGCTGATAAAACACCCTCAACTGTTGTCTCTCACTGATTATCTACCTGAAATAATGCAAGCAGCCATCACTGTGCAATCATTAACACGATCACATGTGAATTCTCTACAGGGTCATAGTTAATGAAACGAAGGCCCTGGTCATTACGTCCAGAGATACCGACTGTCGGTGGTGAAGCACTTGAGTTCGTAGAGGGTTTCATCTACCTTGGAAGACTAAAACTAGCAGTTTCACCGACTGAAATAAAAACGTGAAAAACTATTTGATGCAGTTATAGGCAGGTAAAATCAGCTCCATTTTGGTTCATGCTGTACAAGAATAAACTGACTTTGTATAATATGTGACCTTTAATAAACTGAAGAACTAAAACTAGTCAACTCCTCAAATGAAAGCATCTCATGAAACTGAGATCGACAACCAAGCTGAAAGACTAAATAAAAATAACGATACAAAGCCTGATTCTCAGAAGACAAAAGGAGACGTATCGACCAGCTTTACGGACGGATTCAAGGGCACACGAAGTGTTTAGTCCACAAACGTGTTGGAATCTGACTTTAGATTTCTTCGACAGCTCAAAGACAGGAATGGGAAAGAACTGAGAGGCAAAACTTGATTCCCGGGCGCCTACAGGTGTGAGATTACATAACAGTGTTGTTATCGACCTCTGGGACTGACGCACGTATCGCACAGTTCAAAAATCACTCTGGATGAAGCTCCATTTTGAAAAGTCAACACAGACATTGATCTTTCTCGTGTGCAGTATCTGTTTGTCAAGAGCACCTTCACCTTTTCAGTTGATATCCAATTTATTTTTTCTGCTTATGTGTGTTAACCAATCTGACATAAACAGAGTTTGAATCTTATTCAGTGCTAGAAATGTTTATTCATTTAAATACAAATTCCCCCGCACCCAAAGCTAACATACTCTTTGTAGTGTACAAGAGTGTGGGTTGAAATGAGTAAATCCATCTGTTAGTCTTCATAAAAAGAGGATTTTTCCGAACCCCTGTGTCAAATCTCACGCTGGTTTTTTTCTTTTTAAACTGTTGTCAGGCTTCATGTGCTTCACATAAAAGGTTGTGGGTTCGGCACGTGTGTGTTTTTTGCGATCTGCGCGTGGCGTCTACTGTCAGCCTCGGCTCACGCGCAACACGGAGGAAACCATTTAGTGTGAATCAGAGGTGATAATACAGGCCTCGCAAAAGCTGGATGTGAGATTCACTTGCATCGAATCACGCGCACGCACACACTAGAAAGCAGCTGCTGTATACTGTACATCTAAGTCTCTTTAAAACGCCATTAGCTAATCCTGATAGGTGCCTCATTCTGCTGCGTGTGCTAAAACTGACTATCCTACTGAATGTAACTTTGAAATAATCCCCTGTCCTCGAATGCCTGCGGTGCAGTGTGAGCAGGTGCAACTGATGCATATGTGAGTCCGTGAGTACTTAAACGCATGCATGCAAGTGTTTATCTCCATGCACACGGGGATTAGTCCTGCAGTGTGCGTCAGCGACGTCATCATCCAAAACAACAACAATAACATCTACGCGACGCTGGCAGCGGTCAACGTGACGACTGATCCGTCTCGACAACAGTGTAGAGGATTAGGTACGACAGGCGCTCATCTCCGGTGTGTGTGAACGGCTGCAGATAGAACTTTTACAACGGAGTCAAAAGAGGGATGGGAGACTAAAAGAGAAAGAGGAGGGAAAAGCCAGACGCGCAGACATCATGTGCTGTTTTACATCGTTCCCAGCTGCTCGACAACAAAGCAAGGACAACACAGACACAGACAGAAGCGGCGGCTGATGGACGGATTACAAATCCGTCAAACAAGTTGCATCGGGGGAAAAATAAATAAAAACGGGGAGAGATTTTGAGACAAGTTGGGATTTTGAGAGAAGATTACAATAATCGGCAGGCGTCTGAGCTTCGCGTCCGTCAGAAACATGATATAACCGGGTTGGTTTTAGGATGCGTTGTTGCACGTGAGCCACATGGGATGAACCACATATCCGGGTTTTCCTACCACTATAAGAACGCAGGTGCAGCATCCAAGGAATTTTGGGCAACATCTAAACCACAGCGACTAAAGTCACCTTTCCCGGATCCAAGGATCTTCAGCATGTTTTGTTTTGAAGCGTTTTGGGCGTCATTTATTTTTCTGCTCTAGTTTTCCCAAATGTTTGTACAGATATGGGACAATAGCAGTCCAAAATGATGTGACTTCACGTATTTATTTGAATAAATGGAATGTTTTTTTGCAAACCCCTCGCACTGCACCAGAAACTTCCCTAAAATGAGTTTTTAGTCCAATTTTCAACCCCTAAGCCTCACAGAAAACTATGGAAAACCATGCATGCGGCACAGTTTACTCCATCGAACGCAATAAGAAAACTGTTCGACAAAGCACAAAACGTAAAGTTCATGTGGATGAACAAACCCTGAACGTGCTCCTCTCCAGTTTTTCAGCGGTGCAGGTTTTAGTTGAACCTTTTTTTCTGCCGGACTTTATTAAAAACAGTGTCATCGTCAATAACGATTTTATCATATCGCCCAGCCCTGGTTATAAATCATCTTTATATTTCCTTAGCACAAAGTGAGTAGAAGTGATATGAGTAGTGGCCTTGAAAACCTAATACTGGTTGGCTTTAACAACAACCAAACGCTGAATGTATTTCTCCTTGAATTTCATTGCACTGTTCACTGCACCTCGAAGCCAAAGAGCCATGAAGTGACAAAAGACCGGGCTGCCGGAAAAAAAACCATCTCTGAGTTTCAGTGTACAAAAAAAAAAAAAGGAAATATCAATATTACTTCACAAGAGCTGATCAGCGCTACACTCAATACTGAGCATCGAGCATCAATAATACTTCACCAACATTATATTACAGGGTTTTTACTGTAGTTGAACAACAGCCAAAGTCCACACACTGCCTGAGAGCTTTGGCTGTTGGACCAAGGAAAAACTATTTGGCAGGAATACAAAGTACCTGATATAAGCGTTTTTTTGGCGTAAAACTGGAAATAAAAATTTCACGACATTCAATCTCTCGGCAGAAAATACCGGCTACGGGAGGCCTCAAAACAGTATATGCCTTCAAAAATTCATTTCAGTGTAAGACCAGTCATCACGCAGGAATAAGAGCAGCCCCCTCCCGCCGCCACAGCGTGCAGGCAGGATTCAGCCAGTGCATGTTCATATTTGGCAAGAAAGCCAGCTGGAGAGTGCGTAATAGAACTGCATGCATTATGGGATGTTTTCACAGAAGTGTGGGCCGCAGCAGGGCTGTATAAATATTGCATTGAGGGGTAGAAGGAGAGTGTGTGTCTGTATGTGTTGAAGGGAGTGAATCATAGCCTTCAGTGACAGCTGCTTCTCCTTCCACTGAGGCACCACAACACGGGCTGCATCTCCGTACCTGGACATATGACTACATGTGTTTTAATACTGCATGAGCTTCTATGAATGCATTATTCAGGCGCCAAATGAAACGTCAAGACGCGCCAACTGTTGTTAGCGCTCCTTATTGTGTTGCTGCAGTCGATTTGATCAAACTACGCGTTTTCAAAAAGCCTTAGATGTAGCCGTTCACAACGCATTATCTAAGCTCCTCCGCTCCTGCTTAAAATTCAGTCTTCGACAGCAAGTTCCTCACTTCTATTTCCGACGCGTAGCGCTCAACAGCTCCCACTCATCTCCTCTGCTCTCCTCTCTCCCCTTTCCTCTTCAAATGTTGTCTTTTGCTTCTTGCTACGCTGCTTTCTCAGTCTTTCCCTCTCCGTCTGTCTCTCTTGTGAGCTCTTGAGCCTCCAATATTTGTCTAAAGATACTCTGCCATTCTCTCTTATCCTTCCTCTCTCTGTTATCTCCGCCGCCTTCCCGCTTGTAAAGCCACTTTCTGGCTTATCTTTTTTTTCTTCGTTACATTTTTTTTTTTTTTTAGTACTAAGTCTCCTGCTTAGTCATCTCTGTCACTGTTTTGACTCGTGACTTAGTAACCGTCATGACTCCTCTCCAGCTTCTCCTTGAACTCCAGGGCAGGTTTGCCTCTTAAGACTTAATGAATAATTCAAAGAGGGACACTGGAAAATAATGATCGCTTCCAAATCAGAGGGGAAAACTTATTCTTCTGGGCACAAATATTAACCAAACAGCCCTTTAACTTTGATTTTCTTTGCTGTTGTATAATTCATCCTTTCTTTCTTCATCCCTTCTACTGTATCTACTCTCCCTTGTATTGCAAAGCTGAGGCCTTCAGGGTTCAGAGGTCGACCCGGGAGCTTAGTCCGTGATTCAGTGACCGATCACCCAGGGATTTATCTGCTGTCAGAGCGAACCCGAACGGATCAGACGACATCACAGCGGAACATCATCCACCGAGGACTCACTTTTCCTCATGTGATGAGCACGTTATGGTCACATTTTTCTGCCTAAAAACGATTTAACAACGTCCCGTTAACATCGGAACACGACGAGACTTTTTCTGGTCTCGGAACCGGATCCAGACATCTGTAACCCTGACCGCGCTGCGATCGGCGGTAGGGACCGGTCTCTTCAGAATACGAGAAAAAAAATAGAAACAGAGACGGTAGAAAGTCTGATGAACACACGCATCACAGTTAGAGTTGGGGTTACAGTTAGGAACAATAGTGTTTACTTCATGTACAGATGCAAAAATGTAGAGCTTCTTTGAGTCACAAAGTAGATTTTGGACACTGCATTGAAAGCTAATAAACGCACCTCACCTGCCCTCGGTAAATAAAATGTCACGTTGTGATGGGTAAAAAAGAATTAAAGAGATTTTAGTTTTTTTCTGGAGCTGATGATGGAAACAGCTGAGGTGTGAGTTATTTCGCTTCCTTCTCACCTCTTTTAATAGTTGCACATGCTGATTAAACTTGACAATTAACTTTAGTCTTTGTCATTATTTGATAACTGCTGTTTTCATTTGTAGCTCCCTACCTCAGGCCATTATGTTTTTAAACGGGTAACGCACATCCCATCCTCCTTTGCAATGTGAGTATAACGTCTGCTGCACAACAATCCCCCACAGGGACGATGGAAACTATCAATGTATCTACGAAGGAAACCATTTGTACAAAAAGCACAAGCTGATCTCGGGTGAGGAGATTCTGACCCAGGACGTGACCGTGGACATTTGAATGTCGTGTTGGACATTGAACACAAGACAAATACTGTGTCTGTTAGATTTCCTTAAGTTGTGAAGTAAGAAATGGAAACGCTCTGAAATCTGTTGTGTGAACCATAATATTTCATGTCATTTATCCGTTAACATGTCTGACACGACACCACATAAAGCTGCGTTTCCCATGAACACAGATCCGTTCTTACCGTCGTGGTTCGGGTTTCCCAGCGTCCACGGCTCGTCCGAGTCAAAGTGCGTGTCGCCTCCTATTCCCGGCCCCGGAAAGTAGGCGTGGGCCAAGAAGCCGCCTTCGCCGTCAAAGGGCGAGCTGTCGCCATGGAAACCTGAAGCAAAGATGATGGTGATGTCCACGTCTTTCTTGGTCCTCTCCAGCTCGCTGTAGGGCACCGCTTCGAAGCGCAGCGGCGTCACGTTCTGCCAAACGTCGAAGGCTCGCCGGATGGCGTCGTGGGTCTCCTCGGCGCCCACTTTGGGTGTCACGTTCTTTATGCTGCAGGAACACCAGACAAAGAGTGGAAAGGTTACGCCGGGAGAGCACTAGGAGTCTCTGTAAACCTTTCACACAACCAGATAATTTTCTGTTATCATCATGCCTCAGTTCACCTCTTCTTCAACTGTCAGGATGAGAAAATCTACTGTAAATTGGTTTGATAAGCTTCTTCGGAGCTCTGAATATTTGTTATGACAGACACACCTAATGTGGCTCATTCTGCTGCTGGATGTCTACTCAAAGAAAAATATAAAGAACTGAATCCAATCATGCAAAGCAAACAGCCTCTAACTGCTGATACGTTGACACAGAGAACAATGCAGTCAGATAAATACGACGCTGCCAACGCAGCTGTATGGAAAACAGGACAATACTGCTAAATGTCAATCTACGTGATCATGCCAAAAGAAAAACCAACCTGTCACTATCACCGTGTCCCCTGTGCGCTGCCATTTCACACTCATCCTGTTCACCAACAGAGAGCTAAATGGAGCGATTTGTGAGTGAAAACAGCTGAGGCCTCCCCTGCCGGCTTTGAGTTGCTGCAGGTGTGGAAAAGACGGGACAATTTCCTGCCTCTGGAATTTATTTTCTAATTAAGGATTATCAACAGCCCACTGCCTGCTGAGAGACCCAGTCTGGTTTGGGCAATCAGGAAAAACCTCGCTCCACTTTATTCGGGTGTCACGCTCTAATAAAATTGGGTTCGACTCCCGGGACAGACGTAGCGCAGGATGTAGAGGAGGACGCTTTACGCCGTCCAACTTAGACGCCTGAAGACGCATGCGGCTGGTTCTGGAATGTGCGACCTGACAATCTTATATCGTGGACATTAACGTGACACATGATCTGCTTTTACCACAATAATATAATGTTATTATTATTAATAAATAATAATATCAAATCATTACTTCTTTCAGGTTTAAAGGATGATTTTTGGTCCTCAGTGAAAGTGAAAGAAACCAGACGGTTGTTTGTGGTTTTAAATTATTGGTAAAAGACGCAACGAGAAGAAAAGGACATAAACAACAAAAAAAGACAAAAACAACGTAAGACATAAAAGATGTGACAAAACAGAACGATGTAAAAGACGCAGTGAGACAAAAACGACGTCTCAAGACAAAATGAGGTGTGTTTACTTCATCAAAGGGCAGATTTGTTTCATGTTTCTTGTACTTTTTGTCTAAATATTGCAATACTACGTGTCTAGAATGAGTCAAATAACAGCAACAAAACCACCTGAACCCTCCAGAAGACCCTGTTATATAGTTTAGATGTAACAAGTGTGATTCAGATCGAGATTCAGCCCCAGAAGATTCTCATCCGAACTTTTGTCCAGAGTGTCCAACGCTGATGTGCAGGATGTAAATAAAGTAAAACTCTGCTCCACTCTCTTTTTCTATCACGTTCTATGTTGTTCTAAGAGGTTCCCTCTCCTTCTTTCGACCCGGGTTCCTTTGTTTTCTCAGTCACCTCATCTGCTTTCTTCACTTTTTCATTCCAGTTCTTCCGAGTCATCTCCCATCACGGGAATAAATATTATCACAACGTCTTTTCTCTTTGACTATTGCTCATCGCCGTCTTCTTCTCCTGCAGGTGTCGAAGCTGCTGCCGGCAAATTACACACTGCGTATTTATATTAGCATGTAAGCTCAGATTCTTTAATTACTAAATCAAAGCGTGTGAGGATGGAGGCGTAAAGGCTGGTCTTGAGATATAAACACAGCTTCTTCTGCCTTTGCCTCGTCCTGACAGGCGAGTTTAAACTGGTGGCGGTAAAGCAGTCACTTTCAGGTAATGAGAGTCTGCAGATGGAAACACGGAACAAACGTCATTTTAAAAAGGTAAGTCTACAGCAGCGGCTCCCGAACGTATTCAGCTTGAGGCGCAAAAGATCTGTCCATTTTCACCTATTTTAATTTATGTACATGTTGTTTTTGTCTCCGGCGCTTTTACATCATTTTCATCTTGTCTACGTCTCTTATCTTACGTCTCTGCATTTCACCATCTATGAACTCTTCTACTGTGTTCATTTGGAAAATTAACTCACATGTCATGTTATTGTCATGTATTTTACCCTAAGTTTGGGAAAGGCAGACATGTGTTTGTTGGAAAAGGATGCAGCTGAGTCGACCGCAGAGATGACGATGGCGGTTTGATTCTCACATGATTTTCCTGATCCAAACATTGACTGAAAGCTTTACCAAAAAGCCACATTGCTCTGGGCAACAACGAGCACATTTTGACTTGTTATCTTCTGTGATTAGATTTGTCAGATATCACTGATGAATAACAGCCTGAAAATTGTTTGTGTCCTCGATTGTCCTGCAGTAAGTGCTTGTAACACATGTCTGAAGACTTTCCAATACCCTTAAATTACAAAAACAATCTTGAACATCAGCTGAGTTGAGTAAGTAAACTACCTCCGTCTGATTGAGTTCACTTATGTGGGTGACGTCAAACAGCCCTTTTGTCTTTAAAAGTGCTCATAAAGTACAAACAAGGAAACAATCCCGCTTTCAAATCAACACCAGCTGAACCGGAGACAGACTCTGCGAAAACACACAAACGCTTTCCCCGAGGTTGAAAAAAGAGGAGGATTTGCAGCAGCGTCGGGGATTCTCCGTGAAAACCTGTCCTCGTCCTGCCTTCGCCTTCGCAACAACTGCAGCCACTTGAGGAACAGAAAGCCGGCTTCACTTGACTCTAATACCCGAGTCAGTGCATGTGTGACCTAGTTTAAAGACGACACGAATAAATAAAAGAAATACATGACAAAAATGTCATATGTAAGAATCCCAACGTGCTTTGAGGCCACATCAAATATTAAACTCCATGTTGTGTGGTGATAATGATTCCGGATGCAGCTCATGTGCTATAATAGTACCTGCATGCAAGGAGAACAGTAGGGAGGCCAAAGCTAATTAGTGCTTCCCTACAGCAAGCGCAGTATGTGGCTACACGGAAACTAGCACACACCTGGGGCAGCCGTGCATTTGTTAGACTTTCCAAATGCCAGCGTTGGTTTATTTTCTAGCTACTGCGGCTTAAAGTTTGAAGGAGAAAGGAGGAGTTTCTAACGGAGGAGAAGAGAGGCTCAAACCACCTTGGCCACCACAGGACGAACCTGGAATATTCACACGTCTTCTGGAAACGTGACGCGATAAAAAGGCACGGCCTCGGCGTCCAATCACAGGCGATTATGACGAGACGTTTTATTCACTTCTATGTTCCTCTTGCAGTGTTTATCACTTGTGTTGTTGAAGGTAAAAAATGTATTTAAAAAAAATCAGGATGCAGATCAGGTGAAAACGAGCAGCCAAAAAAAAAAACCACAACCTATTCTGAACTTGTTTTCAAGTTTCATGTTCAAACTCCTGTGGGTAAAAGTGGACTGAATGTTCAAAACAACGAGATTTCAGACTCTAGGAGGTGCCCTGAATGCATCCCCGTCCCTGTCTGTGTCTTTCACAACGTAAAAGACGAAACAAGACGAACGAAGACTGTTTTGGAAGAGTCAGTAAAAAACTCGATCTAACACAATTCGTGTATTTTTGGAAGTTTGGGTCCCGAGCTGAAAAAGTTTGGGAACCACCGCCCTGAGCGATACTGTGTTATTTACTACAGCTGCACGTCTGACAAGAAAAAACAAGAGGGTCGAGCATTTCCCCGTCTGCTCCTGGAGTAGCTGTGCTGTTTAGAGGAGCTGGTGTCACAGAAAACAGGGACTATCCAGGAGAACAGCTGAAGATCAGGCTGCTCTTCGTGGCAACAGGTGAACTACAGACATAAATACTGACAAAAACACGCCGCATAATTGAGTCTACTTCACAACGATCTCAAACGGTTTCGTCTCGTTGCAAACCATTGGTCTGAACTGGGAAAAATAATGTGGGAACAATGCACTGATGTTGAACGGCTTCAGACACATTATAGATTTCTTCATTTCCCCACAATCTACCTCCATGGCACCAATTTGAGATGAAAGCAGCAGCAGCTTCTGCAGGAGCATCCGACGACACACAACCATGTACAAAACACTCACATACATACATGTGCACACGCTCTCAAAAGGCTCCCGTCCCATTACGTAACCCTAATCTGTCAGAGAGCACCCTCTGCTCTCCAGCGGGGTTTCCTTCCCCCTCCTCCTCCTCCTCCTCCTCCTCTTCCTCCTCTTCTCTTTCACTTTGCAGCTGCTCCTCCACACCCCTCTCTCCTCTCTTTCCATCGAGTTCGCTCATTTTCTGGTTTTCAAATCTAAATCTACACGTGAAAATAAATAAATAACGCACGGGGGAGTGTTTTTCCCTCAGTAATGTACAGCCCTAATTCAGCCACAAGTCACGGATCCACTAGATTATATTCAGCATGTAATACTGCTTATACATTTATCCTCAAGGCAGCGCAAAAATAAAAAAAAACAAGCCCACTTCTTAAGGATTATCCCATGAAATATGGAGCTAGAGGCAACCACAGTATAGTATGTATAAAATATTATGATGTGGGCTACTGACCTCGCTAAATCAACACAGATATGTTATCGAACTGCAATATGTTGTCCTGTGTATTATTACTGACGTAGCTGGAATTTTGAAGTTTGGACGAGCTCTTGTGCATGTTTTTGTTCTTTATAAAACCGTTGTTTCTACACTAGGCTTCAAGAGCGGTTGAACTTGGGTTGAACCTTTGGGTGTAGAGCTTTCTGAATGATGTACATGTTTAAAGATTGTTAACTGAGGTTGTCAAGTTGGTCCACAAGCAGGAAATAAGGACACGTAAAAGAAACATGTTCGTATCATTTCTGTCAAGTGTAAAGGCTGATTTTTGGTCCCGAGGGAAAGGTGAAGAAACCAGACGGTTGTTGAAATTATTCATAAAAGATGCAGTGATTATCATTATGGATTTACTGCCCAGTCCTTATAGAGAGGAACCTATACTGTCCAAAGTTGAACCAAAATGAAGGAAAACGCAGACTCTTCTGTTTCCTGCGTCTGCGCCAGATGTTTGTACCATAATGAAAAGGTCACGACTCTGGTTGAGTCCTAAAGGCCTGGTTGAGTCAGTCGTTTGTTCGTGGCTGTAGGGCTACAGTACACAGGACGGTTAAACAACTTGACAGCTTCCTAGACGTGTGTGGAGTCAAGTGGTTCTGCGGTTACATGGGCATCGAAAAGCACAGGCAGGATATCGATAACATCAATATACTCCAGATGGAAGAAATGGCCACATTCGTTTCATCCTATATGCATATTCCCTACCGCCTGTGAGTGTTTCGAACCGACCACCTGATTTCTTGGTCGGTCGTGTTATATCGTGTTATCCGGTCTCTGTGAGCTGCGACCAGCCACAGTTTATCTTCATTAAACATCGAAACGGCAGGACATCAACAGCAACCCTAGGTCAACAAAGGTCTTGATGAACCCAAAGGCACCCACCTGTATGTGATATGTTTGTGTTGCCACTTCTGTCCTGTGAGGGCGTACCGCCGTTTCCTGACGTTGAATTTAGATGCGCCTCCTATCTGGTCGGGAACGCCACACCTGGGCTTCTTCATCCACCTACAGGACAGAGAAGGATCAGGAACGGCATCAGCGTCAGCATCAGCGTCTCATCAGCATCAGCATCTCATCAGCTCCAAATGGAAGGAGATGGATGAAGATAACAAACGAACACACTTCACTTGAGGCTATTTTTCTAAACACAACACATGCACTCGTTCACAATATCCGTACCGCATACAAGTCTGTGTAGAAAAATACAAAAAGTGACACCTCACCTTATTGTGTTATCGCTGCATCAACAATGTGAAGCAGAGGGGAATAAAAAAAACACAGTGTTAGCCGATCACATTTCAGTGTGTTTGTGCCCGGTGGTTGGACAGCTGTTATCCTGCATTCACACCGCTGGCCACCTCATCGCTACGTTACAGTTCAGTGGCCAATTTGAGCTCGCTGCTATTTGTAGACCAGATGGTATTTCAGTGTTGGTGAGGACAAATGTCAGTGAACACTGTTTTAGTTGATTTGCAGGTGAAAACAACATTATCTGGTTAAAGTGAAAACTGGACTGGACTGGGTTATTGAAAGGAATACGTTTTAACATTTCAGATGTCGTTTTAACCGATATTTATCCAGTGTTTCATAAATCGCTGCGTCCCTAGTATATTCTGAAAATATTTTGAAAATAGCGAGACTACTGCAGTAACTATATGTATTTGACAGGTTCAAAGCTACAAGACAACAGAAGATTAAAGACAAGGGTAAGACAGTCACAAAGAATGACTAACATTAATATATTTAGGATATATTTACTGAGTCTGTGAACCCACTTCTTAAATAATGTGACTTATGACGTGAATTCACTTTTAAAAGGTTTCTACAAATCCATAAACTCAGGGAAAGTGCAGAACACACAACGTTAGGGCTTTTTGATAATTGAGAAAATGAAGAACAGATTCCTCTTTAAACCGATGCCATCCTTTTGTCTCCTCAGATCTGCTGCAGGTTTGACCGATCGAAACGATGGAGCAAATAAACTCTGTTCTTCTTTCTGTTTCGCCGAGTATTAATACTTTGGCATTTTGCAGCCTTTGATCTGACGACGGAGGTGTACCCCGTGTGAAAGGTGCCTTTGATCAAATTAAAACGGTCCACTTAATCCATGTCGGGGTAACTTTGTGTCTGGCAAAATGTCTCCGCTTGCCTTCAGAATGTAAAACAGGGGAAAGAATAAGAGACTGTTTGTCCCCTCATCGGCAAAGTATCCAGACCACTTTGTGAATCTTAACAATTAATTAAAAGACAATAAACGGCCCTTTTTACTGCTCTTTCCTCATTATTACATGTTTGATCTCCTTGCTTTCGGTTATTCTTTTTGCAGAGCAGCTGCATAATTAAATAGACGGAGGGTGCGGCGCTAACTGTATCTAAGATGAAGTGAATTTCATTTAGTAATGTTCATCAAATCATAAAAATGTAGCGTCAGTGAACCGCAATCTTTTCATGAGCAAAATAAAAAATATCTGAGGACGATGCCTCCCTTTTGGCTGATATTCTGGAAGTTCAATAATTTATCATCCTGATGAAATACTTAGATCTTTGCACCTTTTCAATCCTTGTTTGAATCTTTGGACGTTCAATGTACGCACATAAATCTTTATTTTTACTGAACTATTTTACACTAAACACCACATAAATCCACATTTAAAGACTCGGACGTTAAAATATAACGACTCACATCTCACGTAGCTTTTAATTTTATGACAGAATTCATCATAAACACAGTGTTAAGCTTGTGTGTGGCATCTTTAAAGGCATTGTTAAGCAGCGTAACTCACTCTATAGTGTTGCTGTCCAGACTCCCTGTGACATTGAGGCCGTAGCGGCGCTGCATGGCAGCGATAGCAGAGTGCATGACTCGGGCAGAACGCAGCACTGACATTCTGGGGTCTGCAGGAGGGAGGTAGCCATACCTCTGGAGCCAGGCCTACAGACAGACACATGCAAACACAGGCACATTTCACATGAGAATGCATTCAAGTTCAGGAGACACCGGCGCAGCCCGGTTGTGAAAGAATAGTCTGAGAAATGCACTTGGGCTGTAACTCCTGGTTTCGTCTCAGTACACTCTGGTTTTAGTCAGGACTTGGTCTCGGTTTAGGTTTCGACTACAACACTAGTCAACAGGTAAGCTCCCATCCAGCTGTAAAAATGTTAAAATAGCTGCAAGAAAGCGAGAGACGGAAGAGTCTGCGTATCGATAAAAGTTAAGATAAGTGCAGCGGAAACAGATTTAGCGAATAATATTTAATGCGGAAAGCAAACATAAATGATCTATTAAAAGGAAACGGGGATGAACGCATGAAAAGCTGCAGAAACAAGTGTCAGACAAAGGCTTTGACAAACTGTGGAAGAGGTTTGAACCGTGTCATATGATCCAGGAAGTTCAGGGGAGAAAAGCTGCAGGTTTTTGTCAAATATAGGCCAGATCTTAACAGCTCAGGTAGAATATTCTCACATGACACATTATATAACCGGCAAAGTCTGAAACCATTCAAACACTTACACTAGTGGATGGAAACATGCTTAAATTTGCAGTTTAAAACCTGCAAACCTGCCTCTTATGACAATAAGAAGATGTCGGTTTTGATTAAAACCTTCCACTAAAAAGGCCTTAAAGCACGACACATTATTACAGACAAACCGCTCAATCAGGTTGACGTTTTTCAGACTATCAGCGTCAAATTGGAAATGCCGACTGTGAGGGAAAATATTAGCTTAAAAGATAAAAATCTATCCCACTCACATTTTTTTACAGTTAGTTTGATGTTCATTTCCACATCCCTTTATTAACTGCAGCAGGCAACAAAATATTCCCCGTTTGACATGACCTAGAACTCAGATTAAATTTAATCAAGACATGACTTGATATCAGAGCTACACCCACTCTGAAAAACAAAAATCAACATACATCTGAAAACACTTTAATTCCTTGACATGTTGGTCGTGAATGGGGCGGACAGAAAGCTCTACACCGGTTAATGGTGCAAAATGTCATCTGTTATCATGTCATTTGGCTTCTAAGGGTCGGCTTTGATGTAACAGAGCATTCAGTGTCCCTATAAAATCCTGCCAGAGGGAATCACAGCGCGGATCCTTGGACCAGGCAGGAGAGGGGGGATCGGCTGGGCTTTCCCACAGAAGAGGCTTTAGGGATTTGGAATGTCCCTGCCTCTCTATTCTCGGTCTCCGTCGTAAAAATGGTAAACAGATTTGCCAAGTGCAGCATTTACCAAACACCCAGCCAACCGCCCCACGTATAAAAAAAGACTTAAATTGTATTGTTTGAAGTGTAGTGAAACTGAAACACAAAAACACTGGCCCAGAATCTCAAGGACCCGATGAACTCGGAGCTGTCAGGCGACGCATCGCCTGCAACCTCCCTGCTCTTCATTCAGCAGCGCTGTGCTGTGAAACCTGAGCGCTGTTCGAGGCCTGCTGCTCAGGACGCCACGCGCTGACAAGGAAGGCAGACCGTTACTCAACAATGGAACGAATGCGAGCGTACGGCTTCCGATTCAGTCAGCGAGCCGCATGTCAGGCTCCGAGAGGCAGCGAACGGCGCTGTCTAATCACAGGTGTTTTCAGACAGGGAGGGGTTAAACGCGTGATTGACAGCTGTAATTACCCATCAGATCAGATTCAGTCAGACGTGACTCTACTGCGTGGCTGGACAGGCTTTTCCAGGCTTCAGAGGTCATCTATATTTAAATTTAGGCTTTTGATTTGGACCGAGTGCCCACTGGTTTGTTCTGTAAGTTACTCTCTGTTGAAGTTCAGTAGACCACAGCTGAACAGTGTGCGTCTGAAATGTTTTGAAGAGCGTCAATCCCTTACTCAAATTGCATTTAGTGCAGTTAAAGCTGCAGGAGCTTAAATCAGGGGAAAAACCAACAGGATTTTCCTTCTGCAGCTCTCTCCTCTTGATATAAATCAAAAGACTAAATAAAAAGATAGATGAACCAGATGCCGTTTTACGACGCTTTTCCAAGCTTCCACAGAAGTGGGCAGAGTCCTTGTTTCCTCTCAGACCACTTGAATTACAATTTTTTGACGCCAAAAACCTATCAAGCACTGCAGCTTTAGTTGTATTTGAGAAATACAGGGTGTTTTCTTGGCAAAATAATTGTCTAGTCATCTCTCAATCTGGTTGTTTAGTCTATTTCAGTTTGAGAGCTGTGTGAATTTTATGTCTTTACCACCAGGTTCATGTTATAGTCGATATCCAGGTCAACGTCAAGGTCTTTGAATACATATGCAAAACTGAGGGAAATTCCTTCTCAAGCTCCATAAAATCTTTAAAAACCCTCTTGGATTCACTGGAAAATGCATCGTCACAAACCTGAAAACAGCTGTTTTTCTGAGCTGGTGAAAAGTCAACCTTTTTCGAGACACTGTACGTTGTTCTCACAGGACTCTACAAACATCCAATGCTTCCATATTTTAACTTTAAGTTTCTGCACGTCCCCATTTTCCTCCTCATGTGTCATCCCTCCTTCTACCTTTTATCTCCATTTACTTTCTGGTCTACTTCATGAGTTTTCCTCTGCCGTCCTGTTTCTGTCTGTGATCTTCATCCCTCCTCCCTTCTCGCAGCGACCGGGTGATAACATTAAGATGTGTGTTAGGTTGTTGTGCTCTGAATGGAGCTCTGGGGAGAAAGGTGCATTCAGCTGCTCAGGTAACAGAGCTGTAATCTGACAAACGCACACATGCACAAGCTCAGACGAAGACACAGATACACACTGATGATGATGACGATGACGGTGATGAAACGCTTGCATATAAGCTGAACTCCTGCAAGAACTCTGACGAAGACAAAGACACGGACGGAGATCACGGAGAGCATCCACAGTGAACCCCAGACACGCTTTACGATCCTCTTTAAGGCCTCGTAATAAAGTTGAATTCACTCAAATGCCCTGAACCAGCATCAGACGCCGTAAGATCTCGACTCCTTGTCCTGTAATCATCTCCATCCTCTCACATGCGAATCCCTCGCATCTCCTGCTCTGACATCGGAGGTTTTTATTGTGGCCGCTTTGGGTTCGGTTCTAACCGCTGCCCCAGTAAATTCCCCTCACGTTTTTTTGGGAAGAAAGGGGGAAAAAAAAACGACATTGGTGAAGGAGCGTGCAGTTTAGACACGACGCTGCAGATTCAGCCGAACGAAAACTTCACCACATCTGATCTGTTCTCGAAAAAAACTCCTCTTCTTGTTGTTCCAAACTGTAAAAAACTCCTAAACTCACTCACTTAAATACATTTGAACCTGCTGAGAACACAAGAAAAGGATTTCAGAATTGTATTTTGGCAGCGTGAGCTACAATATTATTATGTAAATTGGACGCGGCAAAGGAAACAAGACAGCGGGGATTCTAAGTAGCGGTTGCAGTAAGTATTAAGCGAGAAGGTGTGTTTGTGCTCGCAGACAATGCAGGCATTATCAGATACAGAGATATTACAGCCTTCAGGAAATAACAGGTAGTATACGTCTGTCGCTCAGACTTTAACAGGATATTGGACGGCGTTGTTTTGTGTGTGAGCGTGTGCAGAAGTCTTGTTGGCGTCCCATTAGGGAACAACACGGACGGCGTAGCTTGTCACAGCGATTCTTTATATCGAGCTCTGCAGGGAAGCAGCCAGACAGCACGAAAACCGACACAGCACAGGCAGCAGTTTGCAAAGAAACCCTCCACGACGACGGCAAACGCAGCCAAAGGGACTCATTCTGGTCATCGCCGTCTTCTTCTACGTCTGGATTCTGCAGATGCATTAAAATGAGTCTGTTGTGGCTGAGATTGGCTTTGCAGGTCCTGCATGTAAACAGCAAACACAAACAGAACATACTGGGCACGAGGATTTCACTTTCAAACAGTAAATTAATCCGATGTTGATGACGAAGCCGCCATGATGAGAAAACGGCAGAATTTGAAAATACACGCATACATTGTTCATTTTATTGATTGATTGAGCTCGCTCATTTTTTACATTATTTTGTTGATAATGTTTTTCATTTTTCCTCCCACACTGTTCTGACGGTGGACGATGTCTGGGTTCTGAGGAGATCCTGGATCTCTCTTTCGGGTCTGGAGATGGAAACGTTTGGAACCTCAGGTCTAGACGGTCGTGACGGCAGTTTTAAATCTGGACAAACTTTTCGAACTCTCACAACGCTGTGCTTTAAACTTGTAGACGAACAAGTTCATGGCTTAAATGTATAAATGCTGAATATAGGCGGCACGTTTTCAAAAGGATGAGGTTACGAAACATGGCAGATAAACGCTGACAAGTCAAGCGTGTCTTTCAAAAGAACAAGCGTGTCGTAAAACCAGCAGTATTGTCCACAGCGTCTGTTTCCTCTGGTTCTCCTTCCTCTCTCCTCTCGTCCTCATTGATTCGGTCTTTCTCGTGGTGATGTATGGTTCCCGACGTTCTGCCGATATAAGGATTCCTGAGACCGGTGTCCAGGCTACGGCTCGACAGCATCTTTATTCAATAAGACAGAAATTCCTCACAAATGTGTAACGAGGGAGCTTGTAAGTGTAGATGGTGTCGTTCAAACGGCTGCATAAAGCCTCCTGACTCACAACGCTCACAGTGCTTCATGTAGTTCTGTGGTTTTAACAGGTTAAATATCACGAGCTCTATTCTGACACTGTGGTTCTTTTCACTGGAGCATCAAAGAGCTTCAGAAACTTCAACCTGTGATATTTGATGAGATATGATGAGAGAACCAAAAACACCATGATATGGATTCCGCTGTCTCTAAAAAAGAAAATCTAAATATTCTAATGATGTCGGCCCAGGTTTGTGATCAAATCCATAGTTTGTAGTTAAAAAAACAGCAGATTTTCTACAGTGAGGACCTCAATCCAGCTCCTAAACCCCCAGAAACCTAAAGTGAAAACACTGAAACGCTCTAAAATGACAGACGTTTGTGCTGCCGTTGGACGTAGTATGAAACAACGGATTATTACTTTTTATTTCGTGCATGTTCTGTTCATCTTGTTGATTATTTTGTTCATTTTTGCTCATCATTTTGTTCATTCTGTTGATTATTTTGTTCATTCTGTTCCTTTTCTTCGTCTTCTTCATTGTGTCGCCGCCTCGTCACTGTTGCTTTAATCTCCGTTTCATTGGACTGAACCAAACCAGCCATGTGTGAACATGTCATGAGACTGAAGCAGAACAGTCTAATGTCTAATGTCATTATGATGTTAGAAAAGTAGTGAGAACTTCCTGAAAGGGGAGAGCGCTGTAATGAGGTTAAACTTCTCCAGAAATCAAGGCCCTCTTGAAGTGGAAAGATAAGGAGTCCACCAGCGCTGCCCTGATGAAGGCTAAGATGTCTGAAATGCCTCAGTGCCTATTTTTGGGTTCTCCACACTTGATTTCACTCCACTTTGAAGTAGATTTCTCTCATGCTTCTGATGCAAGAAAAGCCCCTGCCTCACCTCGCGTCTCTACACTTCTCTCACTTTTGTCACAGTGGAAGAAAAAAAGAAAGCGCTTGTAGTTTCAAATTATGGTCCTCATAAAAGGATACTTCACGGAGTTAACGACGTCTGTGGAAAACGCTCCGATGCTTTGATCCCGACACTGAACACTGGAGAAATGGAAAACCACCACAGAAACCAGTCTGGACGAAAAGGAACAAAACCTCAAAAAGAATCTTGTAAGAAGCAACGATTCGTTCACGGAGAAATAGTAAAAAGACACCTTCAATAAAATGTTCATGCTGTTGAATAAGTTTGATGAACAAAATAAGCACAAAATAGATCCGAGTCTACAAGTTACGTCTAGTTGTATCTTTAACGTTTTCATTAAAGTTTGTGTCTCGTTTTCATCTCGTTTTTGTCTTGTTTCGTCTTTTACATGTAATTTAAAACCACGAACAACCGTCTGGTTTCTTCAACTTTCACTCAGGACCAAACCCAGCCTTTAAACTTGAAACGATTTGACGTTCATCGCGATACACGATATGAACCTTTTGATCATGACAACACGGCCAATGTCGCACAGCTCTAATTTGATCCTGATCCTTAAAACTGAGAAAATGGAAAACCGCCACTAAAACCAGTCCGCCTGAAAAGGAACAAAACCTAAATAAGAATCTTCAAAAGGCGCAATAGTTATGTTGCTTAGTGATGGTGAAAAGCCACCTTCAATGCACATGAGGAAGATGAATAAGAGGCAGAGAGCTGCAGTGACTCAGAGACCTTGTCCTCATCCAGATGCCTCACATGAGCGCTGAACTGAGGTGAACCGGCAGCATCGTGTCCTCAGACCACCTCTCATCCAGCCGGCTTGGCCCACTACCTGACGAGCAGAAGGCGGGCTAATTAGCCGATGGATGCCATCAAAAGGCCGAGCCGTGAGGCGATGGAGCTCCTGTATTATGGATGAGACTTGCCTCAGGAAACCTGGTCGGCATGGCAACGGGCCGGAAGCATGTGGCGGCTTCTGATGTCGACGGCTGCGACTGATCACCTGACAGGAGCGTCGGCCCTTCAGGTTACAGCGGCGGCGAGCGGCGAGCGCTGCCGATCATGTGCACATCAATTATTTAGAGTTATGTGTGGACATGACAGTTTAGCTTTGATGTCGTCTCGAGCTGCAACGAGGAGTTATCGACTATTCAATTAATCAACTGTTTTAACTGTCAGTGCAGACCCTCCCCGTCAAACTATCCAGTGCAATATCAGGAAATCATTCTGTTCTCATGACGTGCAACTCCTCAGAGGACTGGCAGATGATAACGTATATGTATTTATTATATTTTGTATCTCATGAGGAATGTGCAATATTCAGAAGTCAGACCGTCTCTGATGACGAGGTAAGAATGTTCTTTTTAAACTGCAAAATGTAAACCAGGGAAGGAGTTTAAACAAACGTAGAGTTTTCCAATGTAGGTCAGCATTTTCATCACACTTACACGTCCTTTGATTCATTTAAAATCAGTTTCTGTGACAAAACCATCCATTTAACTCGTGAAAAACAGTCGTTTGTGCGCTCACTGTGACGCACCGCGGCAGAGACAATGACCTGGATGATTAGGATGAAACCTAATCCTTGTTTCACAGACCATCAATAAAGCTTCAGCCTGAGGGTGTAGCGTGTTTACAAGACGGAGCTACTCACAGAAGGTTTATGAGACAGAAGAGATGTACTGTTGCTTGTATATTTAACAGTATTTCTCCTGAGGACACATACTGTTCCTGCATATTTGGAACTGTTTATATACACATAGTTTACTTGGACATTAAGTATGCATAAGGAATACATCACTGTGCATTATGCATTCATCAGCCATACTGCTTCTTACTAGAATTAATCTTTAAAATGATGTGCAGTGTTCTTATTTTCTTCACTTGTGTCGAATTATAAAGCCGGTTCGGTCTCATATAGTTCTGTTCAAACGAATCATGAGCCAATATTCCACATGGTTTTCTTCCACAAACACCAGGAGGCACCGTTAAGATGTTTGGTGTCACATGTATCAAGTTAAAAGGACAGAAAAATGCCAGCCTTAAAGTGTAACTGCCCGTAGGCTGCGAAAGAGCCCTCCTGGTTTTCATTCCACTCGTCTAATCGGTGGACGATTTACTCCGAGGGACGCTGGGTGAATACAATTAGCTTCCCGCTAGGACAGAAAAACCAGCGGCGGCCAAAGTCGTTCTTACTCCGAAAAGATCATTACAAACTGTAAAAAGCAATTAAGGAAGGAGTCGCTCAAGTCTGACATTTTGGACCAGACGTTGTCCGGGTCAGGTCTAGACCAGCGGTTCCCGACCGGTCTCACCTTGGACCCACATTTTCCCACGGTCGTCGAGTCTAATAGTAACAGAGTGAAAATCACAACTAATCGCTGCTGATTCTTAGCTCTTGACTCTCTTTACACACAAAATAAAGTCTACAAAAAGGTCTATTTTCACCCGTGGAAGTTGCTTTGATTCTAAATGAGATTTCGTGCTGTTTCGAGAAAACCCCGTACGCCGATAGAACGCTTGACAAACTATGGCGGCATCAGCAGAAGTTGGTAGAAGATGAGGAGGACAATAGCTGAAAACAATGAGAATCGCTCCTATGATTTGATTGATCGATTCATTTAGGTTTTTATTACTTTGACTTAGATGAAAAACAATACATTTCCAAGATTTTTTTCCAGGAGGCGGTGACGTCTTCCTGTTAGAAACTACCATCATTATATCTGGTAATAAAAATCCACCACCGACCTCTAGAATTTAACCACAACCCAGACGTCCCATCCTAAGTATCAGTAAAGTAGAAACAACCCCGAGTGTGCCCAACAACATTGATCTCTGTGATTGAATAACAGCGGTAGAGGCCGTAACACAAGCTGTAAAACGTGGAGTAATCCGTCGGGGACGCAGCAGCTGGAAGCGACCGGAGCGCTCGGCACAGGTGACTCGTGGGAACACGAGCTCGGCCTTCTGGGAAAGCCTGCCGCCTATGACCACCCTGAATAATTCATCGGGACACGCGGAACCACTGGTGAATGTGCCAGGGTCGTCAAGGCAACCACAGCCTTCTTTCCCACACCAGTAAACCACAAACCCACACACATCATTTAACTGCAGCCCTTGAATTCGTACTGTAAAACGTTTCATTTGCATGACATTCAAAAGCTTCAACATGACTTTGTTTTTTATGCCCAAACTGTCTTTTTCACCTCTTGTGCAACATGATTAATGCAGAGGCTAAACAGGACACGCTAGATATTTTCCCCCTAAACACAATCTACCATCTCTCCCACACACACACACAGAGTCAGAAATGCTTTATGCATGCCATGTTCACCATCTCAGTGGCCCCATTAGGACAAAATGTCAGAAAAATGTCACCAAAAATGTCACGGTCTGATCATACATACTGATCAGTGTGCTGCCTTTTGACTAGATATTCTCCTGTTTTTTGTTCCAAAGCATTTTGATAAAGACGTGATTTAATATAATGAAAAAGGAAAACCATAGATGACACGTCCTTCACAGTCATGACAAGAAAGTGTCCATGAGGGTAGTGGGTTTGTGACGATGTTAATGAAAAGACATCACGTAATTCAACAGACGGACACGTGAGGATGTAGAAACACTGCTGAGACTCACAAACACATCTAATGTTATCAGTGACCCCGTTTACACCTGGTATTAAAATGTGATCTGTATCCAGATCGGATTGTGTCCGGATCTGCCGGACCACGTCTGTGTACAGGTTCTGAGTCGGTGCTCATCATTCCTGTCTGATCGCAGGTTAGACAAACCTGATGAAAGTTCAAATAAATGGATGATTCACGTCCCTGGAGCCTCAACAGATGAGATGCTTTTATGCAGTTTTATGCGGCGACAGCACGACTGGAGTCAAACTGGACGGTTCCGACGGAAACAGGTGCAGGTTGTCAGCGGACCTGAATGTAACGGCAAAGGAGTTAAAGAGAGAATAACCCGGGAGCTGGACCAGATACGGAGCCAGACTCGACTTCAAATGATAAAGTTACGTTTGATCGTTAAATTTGGCTTCTGAGATTATGTTGCGACAACATCATTTCATGCAGGTTTTGTTCTGTCGAACAGAGATGGACGGTGCGGCCGATAAATCATTTCTTTCAACTTAAAAAAGGGTGATTTTAGGTCCTGAGTGAAAGTTGAAGAAACCAAACGGCTGTTTGTGAGTTTACATTATTTGTAAAACAAGATGAAAATGACGTAAAAGACGAAACAAGACAAAGACTGAAACACACATGTAGTTCCTGATTTCAGTTGATGATGAATCTAGAGGTAGAACATTCAAAACCATTACAATGATAAAGTGTTTGTTCAGCATCTAAATATACATGA
>JAPQRN010000014.1:18184440-18194627 GCA_037367275.1 Coranthus polyacanthus | reverse complement strand
GAAGGAGATAGAAGGTTAATAATAACGTACTGTTCGATGAAACCGTTGACCATTGGATGGATGTGTGTGATGTTGTGAAACATGCAGATGAATCAAAGTGCATGTTGGAGTTTGCTTGTTCGTCACAGACGGACCTGGCACCATCGACTCCTCGAAAAGTCATTTCCCGGCAGCGCCTCCCCTGCACATACATGTGACGGCATCTCAGGAAGTTCACCTGCTGCTTTTGACCCTGACTCATGGAGCAAACTGCCAGCTGGGACCAGGGCGATGTAGAGCATGTTTACATGTGTGTTGCATCAGTGTTGGATCCCTGCACACAGGATGTAATAGGTCACAACCCGATAATATACTTACAAATGTCAGCCTTTTATTATTAATTCAACCCAGTCGGAGTGACCCACTTCTGGTGCATGTGTGACGCAGACTGAGGGAACATTACACTCACAAAAAAAAAACACAAATGTGTCAGATACAAGCATCTACTGTTCATGCATATTTACATGTCTGTGTCACTGTGTGTGATTATTATGACCGAACCTTTCACTTGTAACCTGCCTCGAAGGGACAGATTTACAAACGCTTTGCTTCAGCCATGTTCAAACTCTTTTGGAATTAAAAAACCGCTGTTGACTGGAACAAGTGTGAAAAGTGTGGACACAGTTATTTATTCCCCTCGACCTCGTCCGTCCGTCTGCACCTGAAACTCGAAAACTGCAGCAGATTTTGAGTCGAAAACTTTCCACAAGGTAGTGACTCACTTCACCATCGGGACTTTTTGACATGTTTGGGATTTTCTTTTCGTTTGCATCAACAACATAGTGGAATTATTCACTGTGGTGAATGTGAGCTGAGGGGACGACGTCCGTGATCTCTGATTGTCTCGTTGGACATTTATTTGTAGGACTTTCGCTTTAAGAGACCTACATTTGATTTACTAAGGTTTGAGGTAGATTATGGCATTATTTAACATTGGTTTAACCTATTTTGCGCTTTCTGCTGAGAACAGAGAGCAGGTGGTAGAAGAAGGAGGTTTTTCTTCACTTGTGTTAATTTATTTTTGAATGACAGAGGCGTTATCTGAACACATTGATTACAAAACCAGTCCATCAGTGTGTTTCATGGTTGTGTGGTCGATACAGACGGTGTGCTGATATTAAAAAAACAATCATAAATGTTGTCTGCTGTTCAGGTCTGATACAAACACTGGTTTTGTGGATGGTGTGACTCAGAAGTCAGTTCAATGGAAGTCTATAAATGTGACTTCTCCGTGCGTCACCTTTGCGTCACGCCATCTTCTATAATTTCCTCTGTAACGAGTCTTTCCACCTCCTGCATTTACCTCCATGTCCGCGGTGTTGTCCAGATGTCTCTTAGTGAACGAGGTGGGACTGTGATGTAGAAGTATTTTAGGAACTTCACGTAGCTCTGAACAATCAATTCCACCGCAGAAAACCCGTCCTCCTGCTGCTTCTCCTTGGTCTGTGTTACTGTTTCCTGAGACAAACAAAAAAACAAATATAACATATTTGAAGAAATGTGCACGTATTAATCACTTTTTAGATGCATCTACAGAGTGTCTCTGTTAGGAGGTGTGTCTGTCGTTTAAAACTCGAAATCTCAGGAACGGTTTGACAGAATATCACAAAACATGCCACAAACATTCTCTTGGGCGTGAGGATAAACTGAGACGACTTTGGTGGCCAAAGGTGAAAGGTCAAGGTCACTGTGACCTCCTGACTGTCCGTTCTTATGAATGTGACATCTCAGAAACATAGGTTTTCTCCCCTAATTCGGCACCAACGTTGACTGATTACATTTTGTTGGCCAAAGATCAAGGTTATGACCTGAGAGAACACATTTTTGGTCATAACTGCTTGAAGAGATTATAATGCATTAGAAACGGTGTCAACAAAAGACCGACTCCTGCTCAGATCTTCAAACACCAAACCAAACCAGCCGATTTCAGTTCATGGTTGTCCTCTCTCAGGCTCGCTGCCAGTCCTTGTGCCTTCTCCGCCACCGAGGCCTCGCTCAAGGGGGGCATTACGTGACCGGCCTTTATCAATCCGCTCGACGAGGGCAGATTCAACCACAGATGCTTTCCCTGTGCACATTCACCTTCTGTCTCCATCGCCGGCAGCAACGACTGTTTCTCATTTGTCACAAACTTGGAGAAGACTCATTTTTCACTCAGAGAAAATTATTTTCTTTTTCTCCACCGTGATTTCAACGTTCACGCAGCTCCAGCCTCAGGTACGAAAAGACCCGAAAAAGAGGGAATTATTTTTTCAAATTATTTAAGAGCATCTGTGTAAGAATGATTCCGTCCCAGGTTTTCTGACCCGTTTATTTAACTGGATTTAACCTCTTAACATCAGGTCACAGACTCAGGGTTCGGGTTACATTTGAGCCGTAGTTTGGGTTGCGTTTCAGCCACAGAAACTAGACGATGTTCTCTTTCAAATGAAGTCTAATACGTGCATTTTGGTTTACACTTTTCCCATGAAAAGAGCAGATGTTGGAAGGTTAAATGGGAGGTTTTGGTGCTTGGTAAAAACGCAGTCATGACGCAAAGATGAAGAGTATTTACACGGATTCATACAGTATCTTATGTAACTGAGAGGGTGTAAATCGAGGCGGCAGCAGCTCATGGTGTCAGACGCAGACAGACTGTACAGTAAATTCAGTATTATATAACTCCAGACAGGTTTGTGGATTAGGTGAGGATTGTTGACCACAGGTGGGAGAGCAGACTTTTATCCTCCGTTTGGGTTATTATCGAGTGCAGAGCTCAGGTCAGCAATCTCCTCCCAGAGGATGATGAACAGCTCACGGCACATCAAAATGCCACGGCAAATAAATTCTGCCAAAGGGAGCGCTGTTGTTGGTATTCATCGTGGAAGCGGCAGCGGCAGCAGCAGGTTCAAACAAATCTATCACAACAGTATTCATGATAAGAAGACATATTCATTCCAAAGGTCAGGCTTGTCTGAAGATATTTGCAAATATGACATTATCTAGGTATTGAATATTTTGAAGCTGAGGGTGTGCAGAAGATGAGCCAACATACGCCGAGTTCAGACACTCAAATGAACGATTCACGGTGTTTGTTTTCTGAAATATAGACCTAAAGAAATATGGTTACGCTCAAAGATATATATATATATATATGCAAACTATTAATCTGCTTTGGAGAAAATAGAGATGTGTTCAGTCAAAAGGACTAAAAGTCAAAAGGAAGCTCTAGAACACACGAGTAGCCTTATGTCTCTTTTCTGCTTCGACCATCGATACCATTAAAAAGTAGCCAAAGTCACGAAGGTCGACCGCAACAGCTAAGAAATCTGCTCCACTGAACCAAAAGACGAACTGATGTACACGTCAGGTGACATCTGAGAACTGATACACGTGACCGCAGTTTAAAAGGATTATGGGTTCACGTCATGAACAAACAAACAATGACGGATGAATTAGAACAAGAACCTTCGCTACGATGGTGACAGTCTGGTAAACCAACCACTGGCACCGACTGGCCTTGGTCCGTGTTCTATTAAAAAAATCAAGGTTTCATATTGATGAGGTTAAATATTGTATGTACACTTCAGTCAAAAAGCTTTTCTAAGAATCAACTGCAAAGTTTCCGATGCCTGAACATAGTTTAACCATAAAAAAACATCATCAATCAGCCACGTTTGCTTAAAAACACAAATGTTGGAAGCACTTACTTCTTCCTCAATGTATTTACCAGAACAGATGATTAGTTGTAGATGAATGTAATGTTTAGAAACAGGGTTGGGGTTTTAAAGCTTTTCATGGGTATTTGAGCACGTGAGGCTGCTTTTACACGTGCTTTAAAGTTCATCATGAATATTAGTCGTCGTTACAAACGCAAACAGTGATATTTGACAGTAACAAGGCTCTGCGGCCCTCGTTATGTTTCGTAATGAATCCAGTGAATGCTGTCTTTCACGGCTGAGCCAAACAGCTGCCTGCTACGTTCCTATCAATGCCGCCCATTTCTTTTTCAGTATCATCAATTTGACCCAGTATGGGCTTGCAGCACATGGCTACTTAAAGCTTTATCTACAGCTATGATTGGCAATCTGTGAGTGCTGTAATCAATGGCTAATAACAGTCCAGGCAGGCAGCGCAGTCGGCCGTTTGGGCAGCCAGGAGGGATTGAATTATCTGATTGGGTCGTTTACAATTTGTCTGGGTGGCTGTTGAGTGTTATAGCCAGCTGCAGGGTAGAAGCTCTGAAGCGGAAACGGCATAATCATTCTGCCGCTGCCACAGGATGTCGCGGTGCCAGGGTGGCGGCTGATGGAGAAGCTGGAGAGGGATGTAGTACAGCACAGAACGCTCAAGAGCTTGATTCATATAGGATCTGAAGACCAGTCAAAGTCTGCGATGCCCTCATATCACAAAATACAACGGCATCCATAGAAATACGAGATAAATAATGAAATATTCGAGGTATTTAAAATGGAGTTAAAGCACAGTGTTTGTTCGCACCTGGGTGAAAATACCTGCACAGCAGCTATTCTGCTATTTACACCCATAAGCACGCACACAAAAATAAATAATGTAAGAACATAAACCTCCAGAGCAACAGGGAAGCAGTGGGCGAACGGGTCAGACTTTTACCCAGGTCGATTCACTATATGAGATGCTGAGAATTATTTCTCCAGTTTTCAGGCACAGTTTTGTCAGGTTCAGGTCTGAGGTTTAGGGAAAGGTCAGAGTCTGGGTTCGAAGGGTCTTTCTTACAACAACGCCATCTTTCGATGTGAAGGATAGTGTGAAAGACATCGAGACAACGTCATCACAGTCTAAACCGAACCAAACTCAGCTGTATTTTTTAAATGTACTTCTCCGTTATCAAGCACTTGAACGTCTTCCAAAGCGGTTTGGTTTCCCCACCTACAGAACCACTGCTTTTGTTCATTTATTGTAACAGTGGAACGTTTGGCTCCGTGTCTTTTCTCTCTCGGCCCATGCCTCCGTCCACACTCTCTTTGATTGAGATCACGCTGTCATCTGCTTTCACACTAAGAAATGGGACGTGTCCCTCCCACTGCAATCTGTCTGTGTTACCGAGCTGACATTGGGGAGGGACTCTGGTCACTCTCTCTCTCTCCGCCCACTTGGCATTTGGTGCCCAGATGGAGCCGTTGCAGGCGAGGGAAGCTGGAGCTGTGCACCCTACTTTCTGCAGGAAAAAATACAACGTTTTGCTGCAGGGCAATGGCAGGAAAAACATCAATGAACATATTTTTGCTTTAATCTGTATCCAGTAGAGGGAGCAGGTGGAATTAGGTCAAATTTGGGATAAACACATATATGCATATACATGTTTTTAAGAACTGAAGCCTTAGTGTTGTAACTCTTCATCTGTATTCCATCATGTTGTCTATGTACTGGTTTCAGACAATACGGGCTAGAGAAAAATATAATCCACGGTTCATCTCCGGCTACGTTCATAACCTTAACAAATACAAGCCCAGAGACCTTTTGTGTTCTCATTCATTCTGACTTGGTATGAAAGTCTAATTACAGTCAATACAGTAGAAAGAAAGTACCAGCCCTTGGGTTCTGTGCAGCTCAGTTGGTAAAGCTTGTTATTGTAGAAGCCTGTGGTTTCCTCTCCACAGGAGTCAAACCAATGTCGAAAATGCATGTTTCCTTTGAGCGCGGACACCTGGCTCAGCAACATCAGCAAACATGTACTGAATGATCTGCAGCAGAGGTCTCTCACTGCAGAGATGAAATGTACTTCAGCATGTTGTCAAAAACCAAAACAACAGAGGCCGGAGAGGGAATCCCATCAGGGAGGAACGGGGGAGTTCGGATTGAATTACGGGTCATTTTCAAAACATACCCTCGCTCGCCTTCTGCACAGGAATCAGCTGCGCTTCTCGAGTTCGCAGGGAAAACTACTTCTGTGCAGCTTTTTCTTCTCACTCGACAACATTCAAGTTTAAACCAAGGCCAAGCATCTGACCTTGGAGGACTACAGAGTTCTCTCAGCTTCTGGATGGATGATGCATTTGCAGGCGTGGGGATTTTCTGAATATTTCTCCTGCAATATTTATTTTTGAGGAAAAATATAGGCATTGGCAATTATTTAATAATGACTAGAGGTGTTGCTTTTAATGTAGACTCGCAAAGCCCGACCCATCTCCACATTTAAGTCTGGTACCATCTTCTATGGACCTCAGCAAAGACATGTGAGACGCAGAGGACAGACCTCAGTCGTAGAAGACAGGAGACAAAAACGACGTAAAAGATGTCAAATGTAAAAGATGCATTATGGCAACTCATGGTGTATTTTTGTAAATCTGGGTCCAGAGGAAATATAAAATCTCTCTTTTGGGTTTAGTTACCACTGAGTTACACAAATCACAGTCCCTGCAAACTAGTGCTCGGAGGGAAGTTGTTTGGCTTGAACATGTCGCATTAAAATGACTAAATCCCTACAAAAGGAAACGCCACATAAAGCGACGCGTCTTGGTCCAAACTTGCCATTTTCAGCGTGTATTTGCGGCTCGGAGGTTGTTGTTTTTTAGCGAGGAGGAAGGAGAACGACAGTCCTGACACTGTACGACTGAAATAGTCGAGTTCATTCGGGCAGAGTCTGTCCCTCCTGCGAGCCAGACTACTTTGAATCTATTACTGTACAGTCAGAAATAACTTGTGCATCATGAGATTCGACGTCTGCCCGATTCATCTGCTTTTCTTTGACAGTAAAGACACTTAAAACAATTAAAGCGTACCTGTCCAGACTGCACAAGATGTAGCCGATAAATCCTCCTGCCGATTTGGACGCAGGCCCAGTCACTGACGAATCACCTGGAAACAGACGAGAATAGAAAAGCGTGGGACCTCATAATTATGCTATATTACTTCTGCTCCCCTGGCCATTAATAGCACATTTCAAGATTTTTATAAACCCCTCTTCACCTTGACTTAAATAAAGGCTCGGGAGAGGATTTAATGGCGCATTTCGACAGGATCTGTCACCCTGCTGTTTCGGAATATGAACACCCGCTCCTCCAAATGTTCGTTTTACCAAGGAGGGCATTTGGGAGGCCATTCAGTTAATGCCCTCTGGCAAAGCACCTGGTTTAGACAGGTTCCCATTAAAACTGTATAAAAAGTCTTGGCCTGAAATGTGTCCTGTTTAATGCAACAGTCTCTCTGGAGGAAGACAATAGAGAAGAAGACAACGCTGACGCTTAGAGAAACATCTCCCCTCACACGACTGATCTCAGTCAACGATTAACCTGGAAACAGAAGGACGTTCGAGGCGTAAAAACTTCAAGATGAATTCTCATTCTCAAATTGTAGTTTGCAAACAGACGTTTTCAACTTCACCCTCGTCTCCGGTCGAGTGAGCAGTTGAGTGTTTCACAGCGGTTATGTTCTAAAGCACAAATAAACACTGTCTGAGATGGATTATTATTGTATAAGTCTATATATTGGGGTTTTTTAAGGAAAATGTTACATATTTTGCCTTTAACCATAGTTTAGACTTTCTGGAACACTTCACTAAGAATCCCATAAGATTTTTAACAGATTTCTTGGAAATTAACCCTAGAAGCGAAGTGGTGTTTCTCAAGTGTTAAGTTATCTGTTGTTATTCATCCCAAACAGCTGATTTAGAGCCTGATCCAACACAGTTTATTTGAATCCATCCTTGATTTTCATCATCGCAGACAAATCAGCGCTCGCTCCCATGAGCAACAATCACTATGTGTGAGGTTTCAAACAGCGCCCGAGAGACGTCCGGCAAGTTAAAAGTCTGGCCCGGTCTGCGAGTCTGAATCCTGTAGCGTGACCGACGCTGACAGAAGCAACAACTCACAGCCAGCGAGCGCAAACTCCTCGGCTGTGGCGTCGCTCCCTGAACCCAGCCTCATCACGCATCTACTGGCACAAGAGTTCAATAAAGTGACTAGTACCAGAGTTTCAATTATTTGAAATGGAAACAAAGCACAGATACATCCTTGTTGAGCCTCAACACCTGCAGGCACGCTGAGCTCATTGCACAATTATTCTTTTTAGCTTCAGTTCTCTCTCTGCAAGACAGATAATGCTCTGTCCTTTGTTTTTCCGTCCTCGTGTGGTCTGTGCGAAACAAAACAACTTGAAGATACTGACAGTTCTGTTGTGGGATCAGTGCAGCAATCTGACGACTTTGATAGTCACAGTGTGTGGGCGGACGCAGGTTTCACACAGAGAAAACAACTGACACTGTCCATTTCCTTTGCAGGAAACTCTGAAATGTGCAGCGGTGAAGGTGTCAGAAAATGCATTTGATGTACAGCTCTATACATATATATATATAGCTCTCGCTTCATTCTATTTCAAGTCAACCTTTTGGGAGATTCAAACAGTAAAACATTGTTGTTAGGTCTGACAGGTGGACTTTCTGACGTGCCTTGAAGACAGCTGAAGTGACGAGGGAATGACCTTTGTCAGCTTCCTTTTCTGGCTAAAAATAAGAGCGCTGATAACTGCACCTGAGACACTGGAGGCTTTTGGTAAAACATAATCAATTGTGTCACCTTCAACATTTTGACTTTTTTGTTTTCAATGAAAGCAGTTTGCATATTTTGTAGATGATTACAGTCAATTATGTTTCTTTTTCCAATACAATCAGGAAAGCTGACTTAGACATTACATCCAAAGAACCGGAAAACTTCTCGCCAGTAGCCAGCAATATTTGTAATGTAGCGTTCAATGGAAAATATTTTATTACAAAGAGCGGAAAGCCTTCCGAAGTTTCTTTCTGAGAAATGTGGAAAGGATCATAAAACAACAGGTCGCTCTTCAATTATTTTTTATCTCCCCTTTAGGCAAACTGTTTGAGGAACACTGTGAACTTGCTGAAACCCGGGATAGAAACAGCCGCTGCTGCTCGTGCACCACTGAATTGGGGGGAAACTTTTAAGATGACAGTGCACCTATGAGAGCAATAATAATAAACCTAATCTTAATACGCAGAACGGAGTTATGAGGCCGGCCCTATAAAAAGACATTAACCCCCTATTGTTTGTGTCGGTCGCTGCAGGCAGGGGCCGTGAAAGTGGCGAAAGGAAAAGAAAACCACCTAATCATCATCAATAAAAAGCTAATACACCGCCGCTTGTGTCGCAGTGCCAGTTATGAGAGGACATGAAGACTTTATGGAGTCAGAGTCTACTGTGGTATAAAAAAATCAAGCCGATACGATTGCCTCGGGGGGTGTTTTTATGTCCAAACCCCGTAATACCTTGAAAAATCGGACACGCTGGCGGGGGGTTGTGCGTGTTATCAACCCCAGACACTCTGCAGGAGGCTGTCACAATGAGTCCTTTCTTCTGTCATAGAAGTCCTGTATATTTTCACCAAGGTCGCGGCGCGAACGTATAGGAGAAAGTAATTGAGTAGGATTCGATTCAACAAGCGAGGCACTCACCAGGTAGGAAACGCTACCCAGACTCTCAGAGGGAGGTCAACTGACACAGTTTGCAATTTAGCTCAATACGTGCAGTGAACTGTACTTCGGCTCAAAGTACAAGTTTGAGGATCTGCTTCTCGGAGAGGTCGGCGGCGCTGACATTATGCGCCGCAAACTGCGCTCCCAGCAGCCCTCTGTGTGTCTGAAAGCTGCTTTATCAAGGGTAACTAGGCTGTAAATCTAAGTGGGAGGGTTGGACAGCAGCGTACGGCACTCGGTCCTGTCAGCAGCCGAGTCCTGCCTTTGACTTATAACTGACGTACGCCCGGTGAGGTTTCCATCGACCTGTCGTCTGCATGTCATCGCGCTCCCCCGGCCTCTTTCTGCCGACTGTCTGTTCACATTAACACGCTGCAAACCTGCATCTCTAATGTCCAGACACCATGTCAGACGTCGCTCTTAAGCCTCGTGTTATCGTCGTGACATCTCAACACACTCAGGTCCTTTACTCGAGCAAAAGTAGTAATAACGCACTGAAAACACAAAAGTTCAAAATGTAAGAACGAGGCAAATTAACAACATGTCGACGTCTATAAAGGGAGACGCAGCACATGCAGACGCAGCGTTAAAACAAAACTAACCAGATCAAATGTAAACTCGAAGGTGGGAAAATACTGTAGAATCATGTATGTGTTTTACTATTATATGTTTTTAGATTCATGATTGATGCATTGTCATG
>JAPQRN010000014.1:18169153-18181759 GCA_037367275.1 Coranthus polyacanthus | reverse complement strand
CACACACACACACACAGTAAGAATACACACACAAAAAATGTCTTTACATATGCAAAACACACTTGAATATATGATGTATGGCACACAAGCCACATGAATGAGCATTAAATGAATAAACGTGTAAATGCACGAATGCATGTTTTCCGAACTCGCCTCTTTTAGCTTATTCCTACAAACTGGTCACACACATGGTCTCCACTGACTCTGTTTATGGTCTCTGTAGCTGAAGGGCCCCTGTTTGATCTGCTTGATGTGTTTCTGTTTCACGGCCTCCTCTGGGGCTTTCGCACAGAGATGGAGGATAGAGGAGGATCAGGGATCAAAACGAATGAACTCGGAGGTTTAGAGAGCAGTTCAGAGATCTGGGATGATCTCTTGTCAGTTGTAAGATCATCCCATTGCACTGTTTTCATTTAGATTATGTAAAGTCAAACAATACCACCCCCAGACGGGAAAGGTTGACGCTTTCAGCAAGCGTAGGTGACGGCGAAAACCGACTATGGCTGAGATTTGGCTGGTTAGGTTTATGAAAATGTGATGGTTTTGGTTAAAAGAACGACTATAGAAATCGAGTGGACACTCATCAGAATGGGTAAAATAATAGCAGCTGCTAAAGGCCTTGTTACATAAATGCAAATGTGTTGTTTTGCTGGAAGGAAAGTTAAAATTGAGTGAATTCAAGGTCCAGCTGGATCTGTGTTTTCCCCTGGTCATTAAAGCTGTCAATCACCCATTTTACAGCATAACTTATTAAAACCAAACTGACCAGAAACATGACGACTTGAGCACGAACCAGCCTGAAGCTCAAAACACACTGCATCACCAAAAGGAAGCGTCGCACTGCAGTGTGTCAGCTGGAGGAAAAGTGTGCTGTACTAAGAAGTCTACCTTAATAATGTTCTGAGAAATGTGCAAAAATTAGCAGAAGGAAGTCACGTCACACAGGGTGAAGCCAGGACGAAGGAAACACAACTCAGATAAACACGGTGTTAAAAGATAATGTTACAGACAGAAAGGAAGTAAACCAACTTTTATTATGATCAACAACCACAGACTGCATATAAATACTGGACGAACCCTCCGTGACGTCACCCGTTGGTTTGTGTTCTGCTGTTTTGAAGATTGTAATACCGCTGATGGCCACTAGATGCTGCTCCATAAAGCCCTGGCTCCCATAGACTGACATTGTGGTCTCATTTGTTTTACGTGGACCCTCTAATAAGCGTTGTGGTCCATCGTTAATCAGGTCTCAGGGTGAATAGAAGCTTTGATGTCTCCCATGTTGGGCTTTGATTGACAGGTGTGATTGACGGCTCACTTTTTGTTTTTTAACGAAACGCATTTTTTCCCGACAAACAGCTCAACCGTGGTTGTGGTTAATATGTTACCACTAACAAGACGTAAATGTACTTATTTACACAGTGTTTGGTGAAGTTTACAGTTTTACAGAGTCAGAAAGTTAGCGTTTAGCATTAGCTCACCCATGACCCCTCACGCTCCTGCAGCTCCACCCCTTTTGTCCAAATATGGTCACTTCCGGCTCCAACGCGGCGACGACCAAATCGCAAACTAGTGGCTTCAAAACGTCAGTTCAGAAACTAAGGGGAGACGTGGCGGTTCCTCGTTCACTAGTTATATTCAGTCTGCGGTTGCAGTTGCGAGTTGCAGCTCGTCTTTGGTCTGAACTGGCCTTAACACACACATTCACACAGGCAAACGGCATCAGTCAAATGAAGGATACGTAGTGTATTGACACATTTACACATGTGCAAACACACTAATGTATGAAAACACCCCCTCGTGGCTGCAGTTCCACAGACATACATGCATGAACACTGAACACTCCCGTCAGGTCGAGAGTAGCCACGTAACGTCCAGCCTTAAAAAGAGCCTCACAGGGCGGGAAAGGAGTTCCACGGGAGAAACCGGAGGGGGGTATCTGTGTTTATTTAAGGTGAAGCCATCACCCAGTTTACATTCCTGCCTATGTTAGGACTGAATGGACAAGCGGGACTGATTTATTTATACAACCAGAGCTGAGCTGGGCTGTTTGACCTGTATACGTGTGGATTAACATATACTACGCTTTATTTGGTCCGAGTTGGAAAAATCAACATCGCAGTCACTCACAGTAAGAGGATTCTTCCAGGAGGTGATGTGTTAGTTACTTAGAGGCAGAGTTAGTTGCAGTACTTACTCCCTAAGGCGCTGCCACCTTGAAAATCCGCTGCACTCGATCCAGGTCTGGATGGTCGATTATTTTGAGCCAGTTGGAAGGAGACAGGGAGTAGCTGCAGCTGTGGAAGAAGTTTCTGTTTTAAAAGAAACAAGTTTTCAGTATTGAAAGCTTGATCTACTTTCAGACTTTTCTTTTTTTATTGAGGCGCATTCCACAGAGAACTCTCACTGTGATTGAATGGTTGTATTGATAAAGAGAGTAACCGCATGTGTGAAGTCGATCTCGCTCTGATCCGTGTGGACTCTGACCAGAAAATGGATTGCACTCAAACCTAGAAATTGTTCTCTGGACCCTCGGGAACCCTGTGTGGCCCGGCTCTCTGTCCCCTGATCAGACTTTAAATATTTATATGACATTTTGACACCACAGAGAGAGAAAGAGGGCGTGCTTTGCCCCGAGCTGTATGGCACACTATAGGGCATAACAGGACGGCTTGCACTGCTTTGAATCAGGACCCCTGGGCGTTCGCCATCTGCACCCTGGCATCAAGACGCCCCATTCACATTATGTCACGATATGCCGTCAGGGATGCAGTCACTTCACTGTGATCCACCCTCACATGTGAAATTACGCTGTTCTGCAACTGAGAGCAAAGAGATAAAAACAACACAAATCACAGAGCAGTGAAGTGAAGTGACTACAGCAGAGGTTCCAAAACTTAGAGTCAGGACACAAAATGGGTCTCGGGACCTTTTTTAACTGAGTAAAATTAGGGATTGGCCGAAAGATCTTTGAGGTAGATTAACAATCCACAGTGTTCTCACCTCTTTCTCTTCTTTCTTGAGGTTTAGTCTGTGTGTGATGCTTTGTGTTGTTGTATCTGATTAGAATCTCTCGTTTTTTGCTGTGTTTGAAAACTCTCGAGGGTGTTTGCTGTCCTAACCCCCGGAGGCAGGCTGGTCCAAAGCCTGGTCCAAAGCCTGGTACCTAGGACTGCAAAAGCACAGTCTCCTGGTGTTTCAAGTCTTACGTGTGGTACAGTAAGTAGACCGTGCTCCGATGACCTGAGGGGCCGAGCAGGGATATGAAGAGTCAGTAGTTCTTGGACGTATTGTGGAGCATGATTGTTTCCAGCCTTGTAGACGAGGAGGAGGACTTTAAATCTGATTCTGAAGTAGATTGGAAGCCAGTGAAGGGACATTAGAACCGAGGTGATATGAGAATGAAATGAGGACCCGGTGAGTAATCTTGCTGCAGAGTTTTGTACGAACTGTAAGCGGTTTATTGAGGAATATGAGTTGCCGTAATCTAAACAGGAGGACACAAACGCGTGGATGATGGTTTCTAGCTGCTGAAAATAAGAGCGTATTTTTTAAGTCTAGGAACCCAGAAAACCTTCCTGTTCTTCTGTATAAAAGCTTAAAACACCTCCTCTTGTTGTCAATCTGATCCTCAAACACGTCTTTGTCTCGTTGTCCTTTTAGGTTCCGCTCTCGGCCGTCGGCAGGACGTTTCCTTTGCTCAGGATGCGGACGGTGGTGTATAATGAGTATAATGTGCATTATCCTATGTGAGACGTATTATAGGCTTATTTCGGTAAGACACCCCAGCTCTCTAAATCAGAACCCAGCCTACTTGCAAGCTTTCTCTACCCATCTTTATTCTATAAACCGTACACCAAAGCCAAGAACATTCTGGCAGAGGTTGCAAGGTTTTTACTCCATTATTCTAATTGCCTTTAACCTGTAATCAATATTTACAGCAGCGGCAACCCAAAGGGCTGGAGGACTAAGCATTTCTTCTTCTTTTCTCTTGCCTCTGATTTGATTAAGGAAGACTGCAGTAAAAAAAAGGGCACTTCCTGGTTGTAGCACAAGACGACTGGATAGTTTAGATCTCGTGCCACCAGTAGGTGCGTTTCCATCCACATGGTTTTATTTGAAGTGAAAACATAAACGCAGAGAATTCGAAAAAAATGTAAATGTCAAAAAGAAGTTTGTAGTTGTACTTAGACATAAAAGCAGCATTTACTTAGTTGAATAGCTAGTTTTAACAAATATAAAGTTGAATTTAACATAATTAAAATAAAAAATGTCTAGTAGATGTCATTATGTAAAATTATTATCTTCTGAACAATGAGAGATTATTGAGTCGAGTGGAAATATGAAGCTGAATATACTCACATTTCCTGAAAAAAAAAGATTAAAACGTACTAAAATTATTAAATAAATCTAACTAAATGTTACAGAGTCTAAAATCTAAATATCCTGTTTCAAATTTGAGGGATGGACGCACTGACGAGAAAGGAAAGAGAAGAATGTGAAAGAAAAGGGGGTTAAATGGGACGAGGAGACACAGGAAAAGGGTTTGAGAAGGAGAAGAAACAGGGAGAAATCAAGTGTGAGGACTGAAAGGCCAACAGCCCACGCTGCGACTCCATCTGGCCTCCGCGCTCAGCATGTCGGTGTGTTTGAGCGAGTGGAAAAGCGCCAGAGTGAGAAATGACCCTGTATGTGTGTTTGTGTATGTAAGCGTGGGGCTGCATATGTGCGTTCTGTGTGACTACATGTCTTGCTCATCTATGTTTGCCGTGTGCAGTGTGAGGATGGAAGCGAAGATGAGAATGCGTATCACCGGCTTGACCCGTGTACGAGGACTGAAAACTTTAATAGTAACAGGACGTGACAGGTAAGACGTCATGCTCATCTAGGAGGCATGTGCTGTTTCTTTTGGTTTTAAGTACTGTTGTATTAATTTCCATCTCCCTATATCTGCTGGTTTCTTTCATGTAAACTCTCCCCACAGTAAAACCCGTCCCAGGACCTTCTTGCTCCGAGGCGACCACCGTGACACCTCGCATATATGTCACTCTTGAACATAGATGTCCACAGACATTATTAAACTCGTTATGGTAAGATTCAGGCGCTGAAAGCTCACCTCACCTCAAACCAGACCTCAATCTTTTCCTAACCTGAACCAAAGCACTTTTATTACCTAAACCGATGGGAGTACGGATGCGAACTGCGCTCTCTGGTTGCAAACTCCAGGATGTTGTAAGTCCACCATCCGTCCCACCTACTGTACCTCCTGCATATTGAGAAAAGGTCAAGGTTGTCCCAGAATTCGGTTGCATATGAATGTAATCTCTGTGAGACTGGGTTGATCGTTCTCAGTTCCTGCAGTGCAGACACAGAACATAAAACAAGGACGGACTCAAACACAGTCCAACACGTTGAATATGTATTCGTACTGTATTTGTACAGTATGTTTATGCTAATAGTATATTTTTAGCTATGAGTATGTAGTTCAGGCCCAAATACAAAAACACTGGGAACGCTAACTATCCAGGGAGCTCATTATGTAAATATCTTACAGTAAGTTTGCTACCTTAAAAGGATCTTCTACATTTTACAGTACTTTGCCCTTTCGACCTAATTTGCCTCGTGACAGTAAACATCCACACACTGTAACGCTGAAAAACAGTAATAAAAATGCAAGCCTTGCACCATAATCCCCTCTGCTTCAGTAACAAATGGTGATGAAACAAACAGCTTTTCAAATCCTTTTGAATCCTCCCTTCTTCAGTCCCTGAGCAGTCTTGTCCCTGAATATCCTCTGACCCATTTCAGGCTTTCATTAGTCTGTCTTGCATAAAAGGTAGTCTGGGCTCGTCCAGTATCAGCCGTCTGGGAGGCTCATCTACTACAGACACGTTTGTAGATCATGAATCATCAGGAAAGCAGAACTGTGTTTAAATAAATGTATGCACAAGAGTTTGTCATGAGCATTTATAACCTCGAATAAGAAATCTCTGTGACCGGGAGGAAAATACAAAATAAAAAAGAAATGAGGAAATCATTCAAATATACTTCGACTTGTATTTCATTGTCGACAGAATGAACACAATGTATTTTAACTTCATTTTATTTGTAAGTATGCATCCAGAAAGACATGAAGGGATAGAACCACGTGGATCAGGATCACTTGTCGAGCCTTAGTCCAGGTCTAGTCAGTTCAACCTTTACTGAGTCTAAATGAAGCCTCATGTGAACTGTGTCCAGAAGCGTCGTGGACTTCTCTGGACTCGGAGGATCTGGGATGGACCATCACTCAGTGGAGATGAAAAGGACCATCCAGACCAGCAACAAGTCCAGAAGCCAGGGTCTGTCCTGGTCTAGGGTCATGCGGTCCACACCGGTCCTCAATAGAGAACGTGTGGAGCATCCCAGCCATTTCCTTTTTGGTGTTGTACTAATAATACAATATAGAACATCTTATACTAATATTGAACACATTTGTTTGTGTCTCACTGTGGAAATAGGTTATTTTTCATATGCCTGCTGTGGTTTAAGATTTAAAGTAGCCTTTATTTTCAAAGAGCAAACAGATGAATCACCACCTTCACACATAGGAGTCATGCAATATGGAGCCTGCACTGTGCCAGTCTTTATTTAGCAACAACTTTTTTTATATGCCACTTTTATACATGACATGCTGGCGCATGTTGACAGGGTTGGCAAAAAAATACAAATGTTACTTTAGATCTTCATGAATCAGTTTGTAAAAGTTCGAGTACAGTCTTGTTTTTCCATAGTCTCCATTTAACATGACACCATAATAAACATGATCAAACCAATGTAAGTGCCAACAAAACATCCTGTACACTTGTTTACACATTGGGCACGTAGCAAATTCTCTTTTCTTGTGGCTCAAAAAAGAGTAATTAAAAGTGCCAATTTTCAAGCCTATTTGGCTCAGATGAGATGAATTAATTAGTAAACTCAAATAGATCCCAAACATGTTGCCAACTAAACGTTGGCAGATGATTATGATGACAATCAAAAAGCCAGTGTTTATTTCCCCCTTCTAAAGCTTCTCCAAAACCCCAGTCTGTCTCAGGTTGACCTTTACCTCTTCCAGTTATTGGCAATGAAAGATACTGACTTTGTGTGACTTTATAAATCAGTGACCTTCATGGAGAGTTTAATGAAAATGTGCAGGAGAGGAAATATTGAAAAGACTAAAGCCACTTTTCCACTATCAGCTCAACTCGACTCGTCTCGGTTTTGGCATCAGAACATTTCCAGTCCAGGTACCATACTCCCTCAGCATGGTCGTCATGGTCGTCATAGCAACACATTGTGGGGAAAATGTTTTTTAAGTCGCACCGGATGTTTTCCGATGCAGTACCGCGAGTGGCCACTGGTGGAATTGGCGTCAAGTCTGAGCCTGGTATCCAGTTCTTACTATACATCCATGACTTAAATGTTACAATTTTCTAAATAAAGCATAGTTTTAAGATTATATATTTTTAATCTGTGGTCGATTTATCAAAATAGAGCCTACTTGAAATTTTGCTCCTACGTTTCCAGAGATTTCCTGCTAGCTTGGCGTCCCGCGTCGTGACATGATGATGCACATACATACTGACGCATACTGTTGCTTATTTTTGCATCACATTTAGTATCACTTTGGATACTAGAAATAGTATCTGACAGTACCTGGTGGTCCAAAAACAAAAGGCTGTGATGAGTCGGGGTGACTTGAGCTGACGTGAGCAGCATTAAAGAATGTCAATAAAAACACAATTTGATTTCCTTTTTTTGAACTCTGGCTTCCATGGCTGCATAGAATAATGACATGACTACATCTTTAATAAAACCGTCTGAATTCCTTGAAATGCAAAGAGATTCAGGGCACTGATTTGCCAACCAGATGCTGCCGGAAAGACTTTTTCAGAATTTTTTTTGCCTCGTGGATCCAGACAGAGAGTGGCCTTTTAACTGGGCTGCAGTAAAGAACGCCAGCCTCCTCCAGCTATTCATTATCTTAAGTGTGTCTGCAGCAGGCAGTGAGCAGGGAGTGCTCAGATGCATGATGGGAAAGACTGCTGAAATAAGCTTTTCAAAAGGGAGGATCTCACAGGACGCCGTTAATTAATGAGAGGATGTGATGCTTCTGATTAAGATGGCTGACATGCCCATACTGATGGCTGGTTGCTGTATAATGTTAGGTTTGCTATTCCAAAAAAAAAAAAAAAAACAACAACTAATGAATTACTTTGTCCTCATTTTAAAGTCTAATTATTGCTTCACAAATCCCCCCTCAGGAGCAAGAAGTTACACAGCTCATTATCACTTTTCTGTTAATTCAGAGCATTTGGTGGTTGTAGCCTTTTACCCTTAAATTTCTAGATAACACAGTATCCTCTTCTGGGAATTATTAGGAAACCAAACATAGCTCACGTCTGCTGCTGCCCTTGAATATCAGATTTTGTGAATACTTACACCACAGTGGAATATTTCATGTCACGACCGGTTCAGTGTGAAACAGTGACTAATCCTAATGTGAATCAGTCATTGTTTTTGTAACATTCAAATGTACTCTGAGTGGTGGAAGCAGAACTGAGGCCTGGAAGCTCAGCACAGATCAACACACAATGTGTTGTGTTTAAATGCACAGTATGGATTTTCTCTCAATGAAAACAATCGCAAAAGACGTCAGTTGCAGTGTATTGAAAATCCACCACTTCCATTGTTACACTGCACAATAGAAGCCCTAAATAGATACAGTGTGTGACTGAATTAGTCTAAAATAACTTTAGAGACGTGTATTCACATGATGTCATTTAATTCCACTTCAAGAACCAAAATAAACACCGTCCTTCTGCAGCGTCTCCTCTCAAATCAAACTATATATAAAGTTGTGACGTTGTTTCGAGCCATGGAGCAGAGCAGTGGAGTCATGTCTGACTGAATCCGAACAGCGATTGGTAATTACAGCTGTCAATCATGGATTTAACCCCCTTCCTGTCTGAAAACACCTGTTTTCTACAACCTGAAAGTCCAGAGAAGGGGGCAGAATTCTCTTTTCCTCTCAGCCCACTTGAATTACAATATACTGGAATTTAACTGATGCCAAATAAAACTACTGGATTCAAAGCATTTCATATAATTTAAGTAACACTTTTGGACTTTCCAGTTTGATTTGATCTGCAGGTGTTAAACCTCCCCCTCCCCCGTTTGGTCCGCAATCACTCCCAAAATGACATTTAAGCATGAAATCTGAGGAAACAAAACACCTTTGATGATGTTACAAAATAGTTTAGAACTACTGCATTTAGGCTGTGACAGTGTCACATCTAAGGTTTGGTCAGTTTTAGTGACAAAAGAAACTTCTGAAACAGTTACAGGACAATCTTTGACATAGTTACAGTAACGTTTGGGCACAAAAACATCTTGACTGGGGTTAAGAAAAGAGGCTTAAGAGTTTCTTAAACAGAGGAGAAAGTGGAGGAAAGATGAGGCTGATTCATTGTGTGAACAAATAATTTCATTAACTGAAATAAAAATAAACACACAGTTAAAAAACATGAAAACTAGATAAAAACTACAGTGAACAAGACAGCACTCGTTCACTCGACCTTTTTCAGCTTCTATAAATCAAGGCTTTCCTCACAATACCAAAAAAAACCCAAATAAAAACCCAGTTACTCAAAATAAAAATACAACACCGTATGCACTGAAACCACAGTCCCTTTAGTTACAACACATCAAGAGCAAAGTGTAGAACGGCTGCCAAATCTGCTAAAGCAATCAGCTAATTTGTCCGAGAAGAATAAGGTGTCTGAATAAAGGTCAACATAACTATGTGCCAAGTACTTAAAATTCAAGACCTATAATAGGAGCTGATTTCAGAGGAAGAGCTTTCGGAGATACCTGATCAGCTGATCAGGTAGCTGTTGACGTGCACCTTGACATGCAGCCTATCAAACCATTAGAGCGTCGGCTGTAATGAGGCAGGAAGAGGAGGAGCGGGAAGATGCTGATTAGACTAATCGAGTAGCGGACTGACTTCCTTCATCTAGTGCTGATTAAACACTGAATGGCAGGAAGAGAAACGGGGCTGGGACGGACACGCAGACCTTAATACACCACTTGTTTTTTAAAGCTTCATGATGAACTGTTTCACTCTTTTTTTATGCTGATGTTCTGCTTTGTTTCCGCATTAACAAACATCATGTAGAGTCACAGATTAGCGCTGCATCAAAGTGGATTTTAGAGCTTTCAAAATATACCTAATAAGCTGTTAACGTGGCTAATTAACGGACATGAATATTGAACACTAAGATTCCCACTTACATACAGTATCTAAAGTATATCCTGTACATGACTGGAGAAACATAATTACCATGAATAAATTACAAGAAGCAAACATTCTGTTCTGAGTTTGTAAACTCTTGTTTAGTGTTCCAGCCTTTTCTTCTTTGTAATAGTTTTTTTTGAGTCTCAGACCAACCACCTCTCCCAGCATTTGAGTCTTTTGTTTGTGATGGTGCCAATAATTTCATATTCATGTTCCTCCTTCCACCGTTCCTTTTTTCGTCATCCATCTCCATCCCATTCTTGCAAACTGTTGGCTTTGTGACCAACCTGTTTTTTTGCAGACATTAAAATGAACGAAAGTTCACGTGAGGTGTTCTACAGCATGAAAAGTCACCGTTTGCTGAAGTCGTTCGCTCAAAGCCGACACCTTTTTGCAGCAGCTCCACCTCCGTCCGACAAGACGTGTCTGATTTATACACACAACGAACTGTTATTCACGCACTTTAAAGGGGAGCTAATCAATTTTGTTTGTACAACTCAAGGAAGAAAATTGTATCGGAGCCAAGACCGGCTGTCGTGGGAAGGTCCTTTTATTTTTCAGAGAGCTGTGAATAAAGACACGCTCTGCACCGCTGGATGTTCACTTGATGCTCTGAAGAGCTGTTCAGACGGATCTTCATTTTTATGCCCATGGCTTTTGGTAAATATTTACAAATCAAATCAAAAAAGCACGACCCAAAACAGTATGTTCATTTTTATAAAAAAGCATATTTTCTGGCAGTCGGCAAATGTAGAATTAATTTAGCCGCCGGTGAACGAATGATTTGAACAGAAATCTTTGACGTACTTTTATTCAGTTTGGATCAATCAGTGCACAATTACTTTCCAATCAAACCAAACAAAGAGGACAACTGGGAACGTAATAGAAAGACGCAGATAAAAGGCTGCTTTTTTGCGTTGAAATGAAATGACTGTTTTTTCTGAATGCCTGATTTTTCAATTTCCGTAACGGTTCAAAAGGTTAGAGAAATGAAATTACAATTGAAATTAGAAAAAGCGACGTCTGCTTCATGTCGTATCTTTTTTTTTTTCCTCTTCCGTTTCCACTTAGAAGAGTCTCTCGCGCTTTAAGCAGCACAAAGCCAAGAAAATCCTCCCAGAAAAAAGACAGGTTCTTATCTTCCACTTTCCATAATAATGGAAATCCAATACATTTTATTACTCACAGAAATTCTAATTAATGCCGGGTTTGTAAAGCGAGGCCAATCAGTCAATATTATCTCCAGTCGGTGCTGGATGCGGTTTTAACTCTGAAGCAAAGCGAGGACTTTAAGACGACAGAACGTTATATCTAATTTTTCTTAGTGCAAGTCAGAAAAGTGGGGTCGGCGCTGCAGACATACCAGACTTGTGTATTGAGAAAGAACAGCCTGACGCTGCATCTCAGGCTGCCTTTTTCTGCTTCACTTCACTCACTTTGCAGATGAGGTTGGCAGTGGCAGTCTGCTCCGTATTTCAGGCTAATTTATGACCTCTGCAGAGGAGGGTGCATTAAGAAGATCAGCCACGTCAACCTCTGCTGCAACAACTGGCCGCTGGAAGGCAGGACGGCGCACAAACCACGCGCCGTTAATGTGCATGTGCACTCAATTAAACCCGCGCTATATTAAATCTGAACAGCACTCCAGTCTTGACAGCCGCTCTCCGAGTCCCCTCCGCTGTGTGTTTTCACTTTTTTTATTTATGTGAAAGACTTTCTGTGACAGGCCAGATGTTATATTTTTGCTCAATAAATGATGATGATCAAAAGATACTCAAACAGATAAAAAAAAGAGACAGAAAACAGATAACATATTTCCAGGATTTCCCATAAAGCAACCAATGGAATCTAACACATCTGCTATTTGTAACGGAGGCTACGCGACCTCGGAAACATCAGTCAATGAGCGGAGTTCCCCTTTAAGACACAAAAAACACTTATTATCCATGGTTCAGTAGTGAAACATGAAGCCAGGGTGAGGAGTGACTAGAAGCCTGTTTCGTATGTTGAACTGTGTGAGTAAATGTGAATATTAAATGATTTAAGTTCATTGATATAAACTGTGAGTTCAGCATGCTAGTGGTTAGCACGCTACGGGTTAGCATCATAGCATTAGTAAGCTAGCGGTTAGCAACAAAACATCAAAACAAAAACAAATAAATAAAACTTGATACTGGCGTTGGCTAATGATCAGTATTGGCCCATAATTTCAGGATCGGTTCATTACATCCATCCATTTTCTGCTGCTCCTCTGGGTCTGGGTCTGAGGCTGCCTGAAAAAA
>JAPQRN010000014.1:18140738-18151125 GCA_037367275.1 Coranthus polyacanthus | reverse complement strand
TAAACCAACCCGTAGAACTAAACCAACCTATAGAACTAAACCACCTGCAGATGACACAGTCCAGCTCATACTCTGGATTCAGCTCATATTCCTTCCAGGAGGCCGTTTTGTTTATGAGATTAGGACATGATTAATCCATTATTGAACATACAGTTAGGATATTAAATAGTTGGTGGGCGCATGCGAGGCCACAAACCACAGTGTGATAATAAATACTGGGTATTTAAAGTATGTCACAGGCGTCCATAGACGACTAGAATGTTTTTAAGCCAGTGTAGTGTGTTTGAAAGGATTTTGTTTTACAAAGACAATAAGTATTAAGTATGTATAGAGGATTTACGCCTTAACACCATTAAGTGGCTCTTAGTGGTCCCATGAGAATGTTTACTGTGCATGTTCTGTAAGTACAAGACTTAAATACTGTAAACATAGACGTAGATTTCTAAGGGGATTTGTTGCTCTCGGATTTAAGTTGTTTTTCTCTTGTCATGTTCAGAACTTTCTACATAATATTTAAAGCCGACTGAAAACTAGAAATTGATGAAGACCGTGTTATCTGCACACAAACACTGAACCGATGCATTTCCATCTTAAACTAATGAAGAAGAGGCAAAAAACTGGTGCATAACATTCACCACAATGTAGGAAATAAAGTGACTCTGGCTTAATCTGTCCAAAGGAGCTTTAGTTTGTTTAGAAGTGTAATACCGCTGATGGCCACTAGATGCTGCTCCATAAAGCCCTGGCTCCCATAGACTTACATTGAACTTCTCTCTAAAAATACTAAGCCAGTAATTATTTCCAGGAGTCATTCTGGTCTCCTGTGTTTTATTTGGACCGTCTAATAAGTGCCTGGTCCATCTTTACATTTTTCCTCTGTTAATCCCATCCAGCAGCTCCGCCCTTTTTGTCCAAATATGGTCACTTCTGGCTCCAAAAAGCCAACATAGCGACGACCAAAACACAAACTACTGACTTCAAAACACAAGTTCAGAAACTAATGGGTGACGTCACGGTTCCTCCATCCAATAATTACCTACAGTTTATCGTCTAAATGTTTACATGAAACCTACAGCCACGTATATATCAATACAACAGGTGTTGATATCTTTGCATAAACAACAATCTATTACTATTTGCTTTAATGCTTTCATGTATGTAAAAAGAGACAACTTAATGAAGGGGAGTCACCTTTTAGCGACAGACAATGAGATGTTTCTGGGCCAGGATGAATGACTGGACGAGCAGAAAGTTTGACGTGTGGTGAAAACAGATCCAGAGTGTATGTTCCAGTGTGAGTTATGGCCACCCAGCCGCCCTGAGCCGACCCACAGGGGCTGGTATTTGCTGTCGAAGACGGCATCATGAGCCTTTAACAGCCTCGGGCTAAGCTGCTTTCCAGTATGACAAGTGACATCAGGCTCTCGGCTCAGTCCCCTCAGACACCGACAGCAAAATGTCCATTTCTGAGTCTTTACCAACACAAGACCAGTTGAACTGCTGAAAGTAGGTTAACATCTGGCCAGGGACAACAGATGAAATTAGCCTCATTGGCCTCGAACTCTGGCTCGGTTACAGTTCTTTCTGTTTCTGTTGATTAATGAACGCTGGCTTTGTCAAGTAAATGAATAATAAACCAAATTAATAAATGAAATCAGACTGTGGACCAGCTTGAGAGGGGCAGCGTGGATCAATACTGCCACCTTATGGTTGATGAGTGGATATGAACAACAGGGGCTTCCATAAACATCAACATAGAACTCAAACCTGATCCTGTAGCAGAAGAAGCACAAGAATAAATCCAAAAAAAAACCTTTTCGTCTCACCATACTGAAGTGAAACTATTATTTTTTGTAAATGAACCGACTTTATAACAACTCACGCTGTGCTTTGTTACGGATAATGCCCGTCTCACAACTTCCGGGTGTGTGTTCTTGGTTTAAAAGACATATAAAAACGTTCACATTTGTGTTAACAGATATCCAACCAACTGGCCAAAGCGTAAGTGTACCTAATATCAACCATGATTTACTGTTGTAGCCACTGTTGTACTTTTTCTCTTGTTTAACGTCGTTACGAGCTGCTCGAACGGTAACCCTTCTCTCAACTCACATTTCATCTTTGATACGAAGAAGCGGGTTTTTAACGACAAACGCCACCCAGACCATCGCGTCGTTACGGTTGTGTCGTCGTTTATTCTACAGTGTACTTTATCCGAGCTGGTAGATACATAAAAGTCACGATACTGCTAGAGAGTAAACGCTTCGTCTAAAACACAGCGCTTCCGCGTTGACGCATTACCCAGCGTGCACCGCGGGTGAAAAATATCTTCGTAATTTGAGTTTAAAAGCACAAATAGACACGCGTTAATGAGGAGGAAGGCCGTGTTTAGTCGCGTAGTGGCTGTTCTGGTGCTGGTGGTCATATGTTGGAAAGTTGAAACCGTGTGTTAAAGCCCGGGTCCCGACGCTGAGCCTTAAATACTCGCTGACTTCCTCTTCTCCTCTGGTTGGTCCGATGGTGGTGCGGTTTCAATTGATTGCTACAGTGAGTTACAGAACCTCTACGTTTCTTCTCTCCCCTCCCACACCACCGGCCTCGACTAGCCTTTTGGTTTTTCACTACATTTGTGGTCAACAAAAAAAAAAAACAAGATTTTAAAGACGCTGAATTCAGTATGAGCCATAGGAGACATAACTGTTTCTCTAAGTCAATGTCAAATGCACTTATTTCCGTGCATTTCACAAAATAGTCACCAATTGACAGTAAAATGCTTATATTTTATGCTTCTATAAACTCCCAATCCATCGCATTTCAGAGGGAAACATTGTACTTTTTACCTATAAAATGATACACGTACATGATTTGATGTAGTACAAATACAATACTTGGTGTCGGGCTCATATTCACCAGCTCCAGGTCAAATATCAGGGCGTCTTTTCACAAATCTCCTTCATATCTTACATTATTGTATTTGAATTGTTGACCGCCTCTGTGTTTAGATCAGTAACATGACTCAAACTGGGATGAAATGTTTCTGTTTGTCGTAGTTACTCGTGTCATCTGTGTTTTCCTGAGTATTATTACACTTTCATTTGTATGGTATGTCATGGTTATAGTGAGAAGAAGTGGTACTTTACGTATTGTATTTAGTATTGTTTAGCGTTTGTGCTGTTGCTGCTGTATTTCATTAGTTTGATCGGTGTTAAAGTAAAACAAGTGCATCTAAAAACATCAGAATAACGTGAAAAGCAAAAAAAATAAACAGAATAATACGTACATCTGGGATACGTCTCAAATTCCAGCTGAAAACAACTAAAAAAAAACTAGTCTTTTAACCATTTTTATTACAGCATAGTTGGATGTTTGTTTAGGTGTTGACTGAAATGTAAAAACAAGTGCAAGATTCATCCCAAAAGTTTGAATAACTTGTCAAACAAACAAAGGGTTGTTACAAGGTTTATTAGAAATACCAACCACACATCAAGCCCCTGTCCTTCCCACAGACGTCCTCCAGAAGAAGAGTTCAGTTCTTTTGTTTTTAGCCAATAAACAAACGTATGCAGACAACTATTAACCTAAAACTACTATAAAGATTCTGTCGTTCTTTCACAACAATCCCAGTTTGTATTCCACCATCATGTGAGGCTCCCCCATCATTTCACTCTGGGCTGGATCTGCACGAGACAAAAGAACAAAGCGTAAGTGACGATATTCAGATCAGTCAGTCGTCGTTTAAAGTGGAAGGAGATGAGGTTCGTACCGTTGAGGACGTCCTCAAAGCCGATGGACTCGTCGCTGCCTCTCAGCGTGTCTAGAGCCAGGTTTGAACTCTGTAGGAACGGTAGACGCTGGATCTAGAATCAGAGAGATGACGGAGCAGAGGAAGAACTTTACAGTAACTATATGAAGAATTAAAGGGACAGAGAGTCAGGTGTGTGTGCTCTACCTGTCTGGCTGCCCTGTACTCCATCTGCAGTTTGAGAGGAGCGTGAAGACCCTGGATGTTTCTGAGTGAAGAGAAGTTCATCTTGTCCTTGTTGACCAGGAACTGCAGCCGAGAAACACAAACTTAAAAACTGAAAGAGCAAATTGAAATCTTTCTCAAGCCCTTCTCAAGAACCTTGACATTAGATCTGGGGGTAACGGTAACACAAGGGAACAAGTGTTCTCTATTCATCCCTTCATATTCTCTAGATAAATTCTACAAGGAGTAGGGAGTAAATAAAAAAGCAAGCAGGTATCTTAACTGTTGAGTAATCCAAATGTAATAAGAATTATTATTAATTAGACCTCTACATGTGGTCACTTTACATAAACACCTTGAATTTACAGAATATGTTCTATGTATCATGATGTGGATATGAAACTACAGCCATAGTGTGAACACAACCACACAACGCTGAGAAGACGTTTGATCAGGAGAGAAAAGTAACACCACCATTGTGTGTGTCGGCTTCAGTCTTAGGTTTATTTATCGTACTCACATTCTTTTCTGACAACTCCAGTGGGTGGGTGGGAAGGAGCTCATTCTTTACACTGGTGAAGCTGTTAAAGAGCAAAAACAATAACAGAAGTTTAACTATCACGGTCTAGTTTTAAGAGACGGGACGATTACACACGTGGACACAATCTTTTAACGGTTTAAACTCACCCGCTACGCAGAGAGTCTTGAAGTCCATAAGATCCCTGTGGACACAAACCCGCCACCGGTATGCTGTCCTTCAGCTGAGAACGGAGCCCACGTGTATCCTGGAACATACAAAGAACTTTTATTCAACTTGCACGTACAAACAAGTAACTGTATCGATGGAACTGACTTGTTTTGATTGATTTTGCATTAATTTAGCCTTGGTGGATGCTGTGCCTAAGCATTATAATGGTTGGGAAAACCCTGATAGAGGTATTACAAAGATTCTGTTCCAAATTTGTTACCCATATCCAATTACAACAAAATATATTCGTAAGGAATTTGAAATTGAAGAGGTCAAACTTAAGGACAAATGTGTTTAAGTTCCACTTCCTCCAATGGTAAAAAACATACAAAGACTGAAAGAGGCAGCTTTCAGTCCAACGTGGTGGAGATTCAGACATATTTAAGTTCTTGTAAATATAAAGTTGTTTGGTTAACATTTTAACTATATGTCACTTATACACGTTTTTTAACAAACCCTACAGCTCTGTGCCGCTGTAGCTAACTACAAGCTAGCTAAGCGCGTTAGCTTCAGTGACTAATCAAATTCACGAATACGACATTTCAGGCCAGATTAGAACAAAAACTACACGCGGCGGAGGTAAAACGTACACATGTAATTACAGAACACAGCAACAAGCAGTTTATACGATTAAGGGTAGAAAGGTATAGCTTAATAAAACACACAGTCATACCATTGTGATCCGCTTGTTCCACTTTCTATTTAACGCAGTTGAAAATCCTGTTGGGTCGCGGTTTAATGACGCACTTCCGGTATAAGACACGGTTGTTTCTAGTTTATCGTGAAATAAAAGAGCGTTTTGAAATACACCAATGTACTGTACGCGTACTTTTGGAGGACTATACTATATACGCTACTTAATATTACAGTTATGATACAACTCAGAACAACCTATCAGGTAAAAATCCCTGATGTTTAGATGAAATACCGGCGAGCTGTCGGGTGTGTTCGTCAGGGGGTATAGCTCAGTGGTAGAGCATTTGACTGCAGATCAAGAGGTCCCCGGTTCAAATCCGGGTGCCCCCTCTTTTCTGAACCTTCCTCAGCTTCATTTTTATTTAATCTAATTTATGATAATATAATTTTCTTTAAAATATTGTTTTTTTAAATAAAACCTAAAAAAACGTTCTCATTAAGGCCTAATCACCCATTTATTAATGTCAGAGAGGCTATTTATACATATATTCTAAATAGACCTGTTCAAAAGTTGGTATAGACACTTGTTTTGAGGGGATTCCTGGACTGCGTCAAAGTTGGACTGGACATACACTGAAGGCATGAACAGGATGTAAAGGTTAACATATATAGTTGCTTTAAAAGTGTAGTTTAGCAGCTGTGAAAATCATCTAAATTACATCCCGGTCGTCTCATTTTCAGAGCAGCTACGTAATTCAATCGTCTGCTGAATGTCTCTGCTTGGAGTCAGTCTGTTCTGGTTTAATGTCCTCATAATTCAATGATAGATTTGTTGATTGTGGGTCAATGAGGTTCATCTCACTCTAAAGACTCACAACACAAAATGATTACAGTAATGTCTGCTTCGCTGCTGTAATAAGAACATCTTTACAACACAACCTCTGTGATGATGCTTTATTTTAAAGGCTTTTCTTCTGTTCTTTCCGTGACGTCACTGCTCAGCAGCGAAACCAGGAAACCCACGAGGATCTAACATAGAGACGTAAGAAACAAGGACACGAGAGACACAAATGAAAAGAAAAGTACAAGCAGAGCAGCATGTACTAAAAACTGAAGAGGTTTATTACAGTAGATGAAATCTGATTGTAACACAGTCTGGTTAGTGCTGTAGTTAAACACCAGATGGCGCTAGAGCGTTAATCAGAGACAGGTTTTTGTATGAAAAAGGGAGACTTGTACCTTTACTGGGCTCAGAGGACTGACTGCAGGCCAACAGTCTCCACTCACTCATGTACCTGCACAGGTAAAAGAAGAACATATGAACATGTGTTCAGACCTGGCGTCGTATTAAAGTGTTTGGTCTGAAAGTCTGAAAACTTCAAAAAGTCCACAAAGACATATTATGAGTACTTCATATACACAGCGCAGCCTGAGCAGGAAGTAGAATATGAACATTTCACATGATCTGGTTGAAATTCATGCTCACACTCCGCTGTAGACGCTGCCGTCGGTCGCCTTTGAGCAGCACAAGGAATTACATTTCAAAGAAACGTTTCAAAAACGTAGCTTCTGCTAAGTTTTGGGCTACGGGTGAGTTTCTTTATTTGCATATCGAGCAGGGAAGTGACACATTTAGGGACACATTTTAATGTCAGGCGTGAACAGCTGGACACAGGTCGGGTATTTCAGGACAGATGATAATGCAAGGTCTGAACAGGGTCGTGTTGCTGTAGATGACTAAGACGAGATGCAGGTGCATTCAGACGGCAGAGGATCTTACTCCTCAAAGTTAAGCGAGTCAGACCAGGCCAGAAGCTCATCCAGCTCACACTCCGGCATCTCTTCATCTCCTTTGTCTTCAGCAGCGTCCTTCTCTTCCCGTGTTGAACTTCCCACCAGCAGAGACTGCACACGACCATGACTATACCTGGAATGAAAGAAGACGGAGGACGACTGATGAAAGACCAGATGCCTCTTGTACAGCATCAAAACAGGAGGGAGTCAATCTGCAACGTCACCAGCAGATGTCAGTAAAACTAAACATCACAAACTGAACCTTTACACGTCGATCAACAGAAACTCACATCTGTTTGAGCCACTCGACTTTCCTCGTCTTCCTCCACATGTCGACGTCCTGCTGTCGCTGCAGCCTGGAATAGTGAAAGTCCATCTTTTTGTCAGAACCGATCTCCATGGACTCCTTAGGAACCATCTGTCAAGGAGAAGAAGGAGGAGCAGATTCGTCTGTTTGTGGATTCTTACATTTGAGCTTATTATATGACTTTATGTGGATTCATTTAACAGTCTCTAAAGATGTGTTACGTTGAGATGTAAAGCTTGGCTTCACTCTTCCACAGCGACGTGAAACCATGTCAGGTCAGATCTTTATATTTAGTGTCGATTCTAGTCTTGATTTGGACCGAGAAGAAAGAGCTACAGAAGGAAGGTGTGTGTTTTTGACACTGGTTGTACAGTCTGTTGTGTTCTTAATCTTGTTTCAGTCGTGAAACAACCGTTTACATCGTCGGTGCATATTCTGAGTCCTCTTCGGTAAATGTCAGGCAGAGTTCAAAGTCACCTCTGGCACAGCGTATTCTTCACCTTACGACAGAAGAGCCTCCAGCTGTTGTTCTCCATACGTTGGTACCATCCTGACCGGTCCTCCGGTGTCAGAGGCCACACGGCTGGTTTCTTAAGGCCTGGCTTGGTGTAGTCCCTCGGGCTGCTGGCGCAGACGTCCGTGATGGGCCGATAGGTGAAGATCTTATAGTAGATGTTTGGGGGAAAGGTGATCTGAAGAAGAAGATCTGAACACGTTAGCAGGTTCGTTCACATCATCAGTTACTGTTTTCCTGTTTAGATCTTACCCCTCCGAGTCGAAATCTGATAAACACTCCTGCAGCCGCGTCCAGCAGCTCGGCCTGACACAGGAAAATACAATGTCACCATCACTTCATCTGCTTTTAAACAGAGATGGATCGCTGCTTTTACCTCTCGTGGGTTGACAGTTTTGAGGATCTTCTGTGGATCTCCCTGGTTGCAAAGGCAGATCAGGTCTTTGAAATACTTGTAGACCTGTCTGTTCTACAGTTTGGACAAAGGAAAAAGAGTGTTAGTGTTGGACAATAATCTCTGATTTACACTTCACGAGAACAAGTGACTCGCCAAATAACTTCTCCAGGTCTTCTGAATGGTTGTGGCTGCTACCCAGTGCAGCGTCTCCTCTATGTTCTCTTCTGGGTTCTCCTCTGAGTTCTCCTCTACGTTCTCCTCTGGGTTCTCCTCTACGTTCTCCTCTGGGTTCTCCTCTACGTTCTCCTCTACGTTCTCCTCTATGTTCTCCTCTACGTTCTCCTCAGCGCTGTCAAGACCAAATGGAAGAATGACTTTTAAACTGGATGTGAAACAGCAGAGGTCGTGTCATGAATAAGTTACTGCTTGTTGTTTTACTGTCGTGTCCGATCGTCTTCATGTACGTGTGGTTGAGTTTCATGTATTTTAACCCTTCAGTGGTTTCCGTATCGTTGTACAGTCATTTCACAGGAATCAAAAAGAGTTTTAAATCACGAGAAACAATGAGGTGGATGAAGTTAAGTCATAAGATGTGAAATAAATCATATTATATTATACAGTTATTCAGGTAAATGCATACTTTTGCTGCTTAAATCTTAAATAACAGTCTGAAAATGATATGCACACAGTGTTACAAGGTAATATTTAGCTGAGTATTGTTGTTAGAAAACCGTTGAGACACCGTTGCTTCTCAGTTAAAATCCTAATAAAAAGGTTTGAGAGTTGTCCCGAAACAAGTCAAATGTAAAAAACAACCAAAACATAAGGTTCAGTTTGGTTCTAACCCTTTGGTTCCGACAGAGTGAACAGAAACGTGTCTGTTCATGTATTAAAATCTAAACACTGTCTCATAATCACAGAACGAGAAAACAAGCGCTCACCTCATGACCTGTGAGATACAACGTGACTTCACTGACACAGCTGACAAAGTATGTTGCTTGGCAACCGAGCGTTTTCCTGCCCATGCCCTTTCAAAATAAAACCAGCTAGCAGGCCTTACATGTCTTCAAGCAGAAACACTAGAAAACTAGAAAAACACTCCTTTTTTTCTCCTTTTGTTGATTATTTGTTCATTGTATTGACTACTTGTTCATTTTTTGTACGTTTTGTTGGTTATTTTGTTTATTTTCAGTCAGTTTCTTTTCATTCTCATTGAACTTTCTTATTCTTTTTATTTCCAGCAGCAGGAGGAGAAAACACCAACTCACGTGAAGTCAATCCTGTGTTTGTGGTCGGTGATTTCACGTCGGTTTATTTTTTTTAACGTCTCAGCTTTGGTAACATCTCCCACATTGTCCCACGTGACCACGCACTTTGTCCCTCATACACCAGACATGTTTGTGGATCATTTATCATTTACATCCTCAATACATGAGTCATTCAGATTCATAATGAACCACTAGATGGAGCTCTTCATCCATAATTCACCACCAGTCATTCTGATCGAGCTCATACTCGGTTCTGGAGACTCTCAACACATCAGTGAGGACCTCTGCAGAAGTGTACGGACTAATGTACTAATTCTAATTAGACAGACTCTGCCCTCGGTCCTTCTTCAGATTCAGTCTGTGACGGTGTTTCACAGAGTCGTCGCTGCACCAGACCTTCTCTTCTCGCTGTTAGAAAACGCAGCGAATGTATGATTTGTTATGTATGAATATTCTGTGTCTGTAGAAAAACACTGAACAAAAGATGAGCACACGACCAAAAGAAAGACCTGGATGCTGATTGGTCTGAGCACAGTCCACGTTTCCACTGAGTGATGGTCCCTCCCAGATCCTCCGAGTCCAGAGAAGTCCACCACGCTTCTGGACACAGTTCACATGAGGCTTCTTTTAGACTCTTCTTTTAGAAGTTTGAACTGACATTAGAGTCTGTGAGTCACAGTAATCCTGATCCACGTGGTTCTATCGGGTCTAGATGAACGACGGTTCTTAATCCTGATCCACGTGGTTCTATCGGGT
>JAPQRN010000014.1:18109375-18133712 GCA_037367275.1 Coranthus polyacanthus | reverse complement strand
ACCTTTCTGCAGCACTGGCTCGGAGCTAATGACGAGTGGAGATAGACGTGGATACGAGAGGTGGAAAACGGACGACGAGGTTCTCAGAATGTGACGACCAGGAGCGAGGACGGACTCAGTAATCGTCATTAGTCCTGAACCGCTCCTGTTACAACTTCTTCTTGAATGTGTTTCAGCCCGAATGTGAGGAATGGATGTATATTTACAAAAGAAATGAAGGTGAAATGTGTGTCTACAATGAAATCAAGTCACTGTAAAAACATACTTTTCATCTCCGGGCTGGGATGTGCAAATTAAGCAGAGTTAGGTCAAGTGCACTGTGAGAATCCTTATTCTACGTTCTCATGTTGATGCTCCAGACGAACCGAGTCAACCTCTCTGTAGATGCTTCTTCAGTCGAGACCAGACACTAATAAGAAACTCTCACATCGTACACTTAATGAAACAAGTCTGGTTGATCTTCAAAGTCTTCATTAAGATCTGTTAAAAAGAATACCCCTTGAAAGTGAAAATCAAAGTTAACTGAAGCTATTTATCAACAGAGAGCAAAGATGAATTCTTCCCACGTCCGGCGATGTGGGGAACGCTTTAATCTTTAAATGTATTGAGGGTTTGCTTGAATTGAAGTCACGACATTTGATGAGGACTTTGCTCAGATGCTGCTCTCAAAAACGTATTATTGAAGGAATCCATTATTAGCGCCTTGTTTCCTTTTCCTCCGAGCGCTGCATGAATGAATCACAACTGGGTCTTGTCCCTTTGTGTCGGCAAATCATTTCCAGTCATTTCATTCCAACGTGCAGATCCTGAACGTGACCTTTCGTGTTCAAATATTTACATCGTCATAAATATCTGTTGTGATGATTAAAGGCATAAGGATTACGAGGCGTTCAGAGTCACACTTGGCCGTTGCCTTAAAGTTGGAAAAGAAGAAACTCACTAATGAGCTCCTGGTCGATCTTCGTCTAATGTCTGTAAATCGGTTGCTTCAATGTGTCTCGATCCGTTTCTCCTCTCGACCCTCATCAGTATTTTAAATATGTTCGGCCTTTATATACTTCAAACCCTTCGTGAGAGCGCGGAGGCAGAAGTGCTGCAAAGTGTTAGAATAATTACAGCTTTATATCAGGTTGTCAAACTGGAGTTCACCGTCTGATGTGAGCTTCGACACGAATGTCACAAAACATCGCATTATATTGTGACTGTTTCCCGTTTGTTTAGTCCGTCCATCCATCTCCTGCTGCTTATCCGAGTCCAGGTCTAGACCCAGACCTCCTCCTCCTCCTCCAGAGATACAGGGTGTTCATTCTTGTCCAGGATCCTAAGAAGTTCTGAGTCCTTCCTCTGGTCTTTTATGAGTTTTAGTCACGCGTTCGTTTGTTTTTTGCTTCTCTCTGTAACATTTGTGGAGTTTTAAGCTCATTTCATCTTCTATCGGAGTCGACCAGGTTGACATACACGCTGTCAGTTCATCCTGTAGAACTTCCGTCCTTCAAAATAAGAGCACATGCTCTAAAAACTAGAGACGATGCAGTAAAAGCTTGTTGATTTCATTAACTATACTCATTATCACCAGCTAGATTTGTTTTGTAAATCCAAAGGGAAAAGCAGCATTTATACCATTTTATATAACTGCACGTGTGTTAATTGTTTTAAAAAACTTTAAAAATGACTTCCTCCTTCTGCTAAAAAACCCACATGTATCGTCCTAACACGTCTATTGACGGAACATTTAACACTGTGAGTGGACTGAGTGGATTAATAAACTACTGAGTGGAAGGTGATGACCTCCCTTGAAGTGCCTTTAGTGTCATTGATTTACCATTTGAGATGTCCAACAGCAGGATATAGAAAATGAAAAGAAAGATGGACTATGAAAGCATTAATTTAACCCCCATCAGCGTCCCCGTCTCAGCTCTTAGGAACCACTCGGAAACATCAGATTTCCATCTGCTCTGCTGACCTTTCTCTTTCTCTGAAAAATAGAAAAAGATATCCGCGGCTTTGGCTTCCACGGGTTCATTCGTTTTCTCTGCCATCCTTGAGAAATGCTTTTGGAGAGAGCCGAGCCGAGCTGATTATGTCAACCCACTCCTGCATGCGTTCATTTGAAAACACCAGCTGCACTAAATCAGAGGACGATGAAGGTCGGCTGAAGGCAGCTCCGTGGTTCATCCTTTTCTCTCCAATACATGCTCATTTAAAGGCGGTCGATGGAAGATTCATTCAAGATGTTTACTTCATTTCCTGTATGTACGTATGCGCTTTGATTGGCAGCGTGATGGACCTGTTTTTATGTTTTAAGTCCAGATCTTACGCTTCCAGATCTGAACGTTGGTGTAAATCCACCCTTGAGCTTCATCTTTGAATGCTGTGGTCCTTCAGAACCGCCGGTAGACGCTGTGGGACGGAGGTTGTTCAATCTGCTCAAATATAAACTGATCTGCATGACTTTCTGCACCGGACACTCCAACCACAAATAAAACACACCTTGCTTTTCTTCGGCCCTTGACACGTCGTTAAGGTGACCGTCCTTCTGTATTTCTTTACTGTCTGCTGAGCTGCACCTTCATGCTCCTCTGCTACAACCTCTGAATATCTACTGAAGCGTGTCTGACGGCGCTGTGGGTTTGAGATAAACTTGATCAGATCACGTTTGTCAAAAGGATTATAAAACCCCATCGAATCCTCTATGTATCTATGCAGAAAAAGGCTCCAAAACGAGCTAACCTGCCACCACCTTCATTTGATTTTTGTTTGTCTCCTCTGCCCGATCCTGTCATCGTCCTTTTTCTTCATTAACTTCATGATTTGTGTGATTCTTTTGGGGCTGCACATAAAACAAGTCCTCTTCATCAAATCAAGCCCAGTGGAGTTTTTTTGTTATCGACCATCTTTCTCACGTGCAAATGTCAAAGATTCCACTCAAATAAATACTCAAAACATAAAAGCATAATGTTTCTATCAAGGGTCATCCAGTCCCGGCTTCTCCCTCTGAAACCTGAAGGAAACAAATCAATAGCTGAGTGTGTTGATGCATTTGGGCTCGACATTAACTTGCCCGACACTCATTTGGCGTCTCCGCAGCGTGTCAGCTCAGCAAACACTTAAATTACTGATTATTTGTCACAGTGGATAAAGGATTTAATCCTCCTGGAGATTTAATCAATAAACTCCAAATCTATTCCAGTTCACACCTCGCTGAAGACAAAACAATCAGTGGTTTTGAATTTAAAACCCCTCGGCTGCAGAGAACACGAAGTCGACGAAGAAATAACCATTTCTATGTCAATATTTAGAGTCGTCGACGGACTGAAGACACAGCGATGACGTGATTCAGGTTCATTTAGTCTCGTTCTTCACGTAAACTAGTCTTGAGGTCTTCAACAGTTCGGGGTCTTTGTCGTGTTTCCAGATGTTCTACACATTCTCTATCCAGGACCAGTGTGGACCGCATCAGACCGGTCCAGAACCAGAACCAGAACCAGAACCCGAACCCTCCTCTTCCTCGTCCGGGTCTTTGTCACGTGGCTCGACGTGGTTTTACTTTGTCTCGTTGAAATATTCACGGACGTCGCGTTGAAGCAGCAGGTGTCGATCCAGAACCTCACTGTACTTTCCATCATTAATGACCTTTGACCCCAGACCAGGACATTATTTGAACTCATTATTCATCGCGTCACAACCTCGTCTTGAATGTGTTTCAGCCCGAACGTGATGAAACAGCAGGTCTCTGCACAACGTGACAAGGATTCAACTGAAAAATACAACCAGAAAACACACGCAGGGTTAAATTACAGAGCAGCTTCAGAAAATTAAAACGGAAACATGCAACACGGCAGCCACTCGCTACAAGGTTAGTGTGTGACGCAGAGTTGAAGAAAGGATTTCTCACATAATACTGAACGTTCTTCAGAAATCGCTCTGTGGAGGCTCAACTCTGCTCAGTCTGCAGGAGCTGCCGGGCTTTTGTGGAAGTGAAATTACAACATGAGCAGGTGAGCGCGTGCACGTCCAGCTCCTGCAATCCCCATTGTGTCAGTAATGGCATTACGATATCTGCGTCGCACAGTGGTGGACCATAAATAACAGTCCATTACGGCGGCTAATGGAGACGTTGTGTTCAAATAGACAGAGAACAGGATGATTTATGATTCTGACTCCTTCACATAGTGCATCGATATTCCAGCCTTAGCATTATGCATCTGCAGCTCTGCTTCAGGAGGATTATTAATAGTCATATATGTTTAAAAAGAGCTGACGGTGCATTCTGGGAGATAATGTGTTAAAACAGGCGTCTCGGGATTTAGAAATGACAGTTAAAACACATTAGAAAACAATGGTGATGCTTCTGATCCAATGTATAACTTACTTTGTTTATTAATGACTTATAAAAATACTTACAGCCTAATGAATAATCTCATTCTAAATCCTTTGTCGTGAAGGTAGTTATCGTCCTCCGTTCAACCCGTCTCGGTCGGTTTGATTTGAATACATGAATAAGTAATGATTAAAAAATATTAACTTCACAGTTTAGACGTCGACAGAAAACAAAAACACTCTGTAATGAAAGTGGATGGATCTGGGACGCGGAGTAACCGGAGGTGCAGACACCGTGGAGGTTTTTAATGAGGTGTCCATTAAACAGGACCGAGGACACGTGGATCCTGCACAAGCATCTTCTGCAACTGTCACCTTTCATTTGGAAAATGAACGCTTGGCCTGAGAAGCCAATGCATGCAGTGTGACTTTGCATTCATCTTTTAGAGGCAGGTGCTTGCGCTGCTTTTTTGTTTTTATTTGTGTTTATTTTTCTGTCGTCGGGGTGATGCCAGCCCATCAATCACTATTACATCATCCTCTCAGAGTCCGCTATCGGTCGACCTCTTCTACAACATTATATAGAGAAAAACTCAAATCCACCGAGAGCGAGCGCTTGGCAACATCCAGGGAACAGAAATAAAACCCTCCGACAAATCAGGTTAATGTGGACAATGTGGAGAGAGAAAAGAAGAGAAACAACAAACCAACAAACACCAGGAAGGTTGGAAACCACACATCAGAAACAAAAAGAGAAAGACAGCAAACAAAACGCTATCGACACGTAACAGAAGAGGAGACGGACGACGGGATGGTTCAGGGTTGGTTTTATCGAGAAGGGAAAGTTTTAAGCCTAATCTTAAAAAGCTAGATCTAGTTCCACAGGAGACCAGAACTGACAGCTCTGGAGTTCTGGAAACACTATTCGGTAAGTAAGTAAGTAAGTCTGAACTCGAGAGCGAAGTATTCTACTGGGATTAAAAGCTACTGTGAGGTCTTTAAGATACGACGACGCTGAGTCATTAAGGGCTTTGTGTGCAAGGAGAGGGATTTTAACTTCTATTCTGGACGCTAATTTGGGAGAAACATGACCCGTCTCGCTGGTTCCTGTTAAACACAACGTTCAGGATTAGTTAGAGGCGATTCCTGGGAGACTTGACATGGTGGATGTGTTTGCTCTCTCCAATCTTGTCTTTTCTTCCAGCCTCTCCATCACCTCTCCACCTGCCTCTTGCTTCCTGACTTCCGTCCTCTCATCTCCCCGCTGCCTTTCCCACTTCACCTCTCGTTTTCTTTCTTCTTCTTCTTTTTCTTCTCCTGCTTCCTGTTACTCCCCTTCCCATCCTGTTTCCAAAGCCTCTCCCCTGATGCCTCTTGTTTTGCACAGCAGCAGTTCTTCTGAGGATGCGGCAAGGATCCCTTTAATCCAATTACGTCTCTTCATAAAGTTTGTGCCTTTAGAGGCCAACACGGGAAATAAAACTGCAGTTGGGCAGTGTTGAGAACCGCGTGAGACATCCTGGACTGAACCGGTACGAGACGTTTCCCTGAAGACAGATGGTCTTCAGAGGTAAAATCCAAGCCGTCTCTCATCATGACGTACATTAACGTCGATGCCTCTGTGCATCAATCACCAGACATTTGCATCGTGTGGCCGAGAGGAGCAGCTCGCCGTCGGACGCCTCAACGCTCACTGCCGCATCGTTTCAAAAGCCCAGGAATAATTTCATCAGGGTTTGTGAAGCGTCTGTCACAATAACATCGAGCTCCAGTGGATGTTTCACTCCCACATGAGCATTTTCACAGACACGACGTCAAAACCTTTGCACGACTTTTCAACCGTCAGTAACGTCATTTCCATGGCATTAGAAGTGTATTTAGTGAATTACTGTGAGCAGATTTTTATCTCATTACTTACTTCTCATTTCCCAGGTTGAATTTGTGCTTCTTGGCTCCAAGTAGGTTTTGTTTTGAGCAAATTTCACTAATTTTTCCCCAAAAAACACAATTAAAAGAGACAGAAGTGAATGGAGTTTTACAAAAGTAATGTTATCTTCATAATCTCATCTGTAGTGCACTTGCGTTGTTTGTTTGTTCTGTCTTTATTTATTTGTCTCTTGACCAGGTCACTGTTGGAAACAACTTTACAAAAGAGAGAACGTTCACATGACGACTAACATCAACCACCATGTTTTAAAGCCCAGGTCGACTGTGTCAGTTTTTACTTCGTTCCATGACTTTTCCTCAGCTGGAAAATAAGATTTGAAAATTCCACGACTGTGGGAATCCTGTGCAGGTGTTTGTTCCCCCGGAGGCGCAAATATGTGCTGATGTGTTAACGTCAGTCCTAGGATTATAGTGGACGTATGAGGCAGCGATACGCGTAAAATATGGAAATATATGCACTGACAAAAGTTGCATCTGTTTGCGCTGCTGAACATACACAGTAAAAGTCCTTTTCATATTCGAAACTGATGGTTCCTCAGGCTTCACCGCTTCAAACGCGCAGCACAGTTTTCCATGACGATGTGTTCCTGAAAGCAGCAGGTCTGAGTTGAAGATCATGAGAACGTGACGGTCTCACTGCAGACACTGTACGAGACACTGGTTCTTAATGTAACGTTAAACTTCCCGTATATTTACTCCTTCCCCGGCTCACGTTGCCATAAATAACATGTATATTTAATCACTTGTCTTGGTCGATGTGCAGCGTTTCTTCATGAGACGTGTTCTGGAGCATGTGCTGCTAATTAACATGCGAGACCTTCTGTTACGTTCACGCTTCAGAATGAACGTCAAACCTCGTGTTGCAGCTTGTTTTCAGCATGAAGATAGGAGTGAATGATGCAATGTCTGACCAACAGGGACTTTTAAAGACAGAACGTTACCGTCCGGTGGAAAAGCCCCTGAATCTGCAGAAGGAGGTTTGGTCACATGACATTAATTATCAAGATGAAAAACTGAAGAGAAATTAAAATGGGTTAGCGGCTCCGTGAGGCAGGCGGGTTTCAGACGCTGCGGATTCAACCGTCCTGCACCACAGGCCTGTGTTTTAGGACATATGTTCATACCTTCAACACGTCAGCCCTGAAAATATCCCCTCAATACCAGACGGAGCAGCTGAAGGGTTCTACGGTGCAGACTCCTGGGATGCGGTCACGTTTTCTTCTCATATGAAATCAATGGCATCACACAGAGTAAGGGCTCAGCGTGTTCTCACTCAAAGGCCGTTACATGGAATATAGATCGTAAAAGGTTGTTTCTTCCGGTTGTCTCAGGCGTTTCCGCATTTAATTTTATAAACAGAAACGGCGGTCCAGTAGAAGTGTAGCCGGCTTCGGTTTTTAGGCTTTAGTACAAGGTGTAAGAAGACGTCACATTCTACACGTCTTCACCCTCAGCGAGTATGAATGTAATGTCTTCATGGTGTAAATGCAGGAGACGTTGGTGGATTCATGTGACGTGTAGAGTCATGACAACGCTGCTCGCTGTGCCGGGCTTCTCTGTCGTCTCCGATTCCTCTTCCTTGACTCTTCGTCCTTTTCTTAACGTCTCTGAATCTTCTAAACCCTCTCTTCATCTGAGGCGGTTTGTCGTCTTAATGATGATGTACGGAAACCGACAGACTAACGGCGAAGTGCGAATTGTCGTTCAGGGACAAACTTGGAATTCATGTTCTGTCTTTGTCTTCTGTAATTCAGGCATTAGCAATAACACAGAAGCGTTTGTTTGCCGCTCCCTTTGCTCTCGCGTCTTTTCTCCAACTGAAGCTGTTGTAGGTCTCAGTAATCCATCTGGATAAACTCCTCCGGGCACACCTCACATCATCTGTCACCGAGGTATTCATAAATCTCCTCTGCCGGGGCAATAACGACAGAATAATTCAAGCTGTGTTGAGAAAAAAGTGTTATGAGGTGTCCAGGAGAATGAATGGTTATTGGGAAAAGTGTGAGAAAGGCTGTTTGGATGGAATGTAATCATCCTGTGGCTTCTCGCTTTTCTTTCGCCTTCATTTCTCTTTCACATCGGCTTCTATATTAGAGTCTCTCTCCTCGCTCGTCTACATTATTATTTCCGCGTTACATTTCGTTCGGTTTTGTAAAAAGCAGCGTCACGTCGACTGCAGAACAAACCTTTACGAGGAAATTATATGTTCCCTTGAAAAGGTTTCTGACACATTTATTTTTCTTGTTGAATATGAATGAAAACATTATATCTCGTGCTTAAATGACCTCCTTTACTATTTAATCCAAACACCTCTACATAAAAGACGTGGAGACTTTCTACGAGACAGACATGTTTGGCCTGTGACGGATGGTCGCACAAAACGGACAAAGTTGTAGTTGTTGCTTATTCCACGGTCATCGGAGCCCAGCAGGTGCATGAACAAAGCCAAACTTTGACTCATTATTTTACCTCCTTCTGGACACACACACACACACAAACACACACACAAACACACACTCAGTCACACAATGGCTGAGCAGCGGGGGGGGGGAGGGGGGGGTCGCGGTCACGGTTAACATAAACTAAGACTCATTACTGTACCTTTCCATCAGCGCACACGTGACCGGAGATGAATGAGAAGAAAACCATTTACAGTTAGACACAGGTCAACGGGCTCTGACCTCGTCCAGCGGCAGCTCATGGAAAAAAAAAACACTGTAAAAGGACAATGTGTTGGTGAGAAGCTGATCCGGGAAAAAAGATCCGAAAACAGGTAAATACAGAGCAAGAATCAGACGCTGTAGTGACTTTAAATACGAAAACGAGAAGCAAAACAAAGTTAGTTTTAAAATTCAAGATAATGCAGCGTAGACGTGCATTTCAGATGAAAACTAACCTGAAACGTTGTTCATTAGAGTAAGTTTCCAAGCTTTTGTTTCTTCTCTGGTCATATAATCGTAGAGCTGGGTGTGAGCTTCAAGGTTATTTCATTACATGATTTGCTGATTTTGGTGAGTGGGACGCTTATGATTCTTTTTTTTCTTTTTTTCCATTGGTAGATTTAATTTCCAACTGGTTAATTGTAGTTTCTAGAGCAGCAGGTAATGCAATAATCCAAAAATACATCCTGACACAGAAGTGGATTTCAGAGGAGGACGAGGAGGAGGTTGCTGATAAGGTTGCAGAGCTGCCGAAGTGGATTACCTTTAAAATGTGTCACCCACCGACGCGAGGGGGGGGTTAATGCCACAGAGCTCCACGGTGTCTCTGAAAAGGACATGCAAGTGACATTACTGCAAAATGCATTTAACAAAATGTTTTTAAAATGGTTTGTGTGAGTTGTATCTCGGGGTATTGTTGTAACCGAAGTGAAGCACGAGACAAGACAATATACGATGAGATAAGATGAGATACATTAAGATAAGACGTGGTAAGGGCCAGAGTTTCAAGTACAAATAAATAATTAGTCTAGTATCAGTGTCTGAAATTAACTTTGACCAGCAGATACCAAAACATGCCAAAAGGTACGAACATTAAGTGTGACTTCAGCGTCAAATCAATTCATTTAATTCAGTATCACTTCAGTTATTTCAAGGCGCTTTACGATATTATTAAAATGTTACACAGAGAGAAGTCCAACAAATCCCCCGAGAAAGAGAAAAGAAAACCACGTTCAAACACCAGGTTGGACTAAAAACAGAAACAGAGCTCCAGAGATACCTGAAGAAAAGAAAAGAAATAATAAAACTGAGCCAATATCTAGAGATATGTATCTAAAACCTTTCCACACACAGTGGAAGGAACGACGACCTGTAGCTGCACATACATGACCAGCATAGTCTTCATGAGCCGTTACCATGGGGACCATCCCCATCCTTCAGCTTCTGCAGAAGAAAACCACGGTGGTGAGAAAAAGACGTATACACACCAAGAGGAGCGCCTCTTGGACTCAAGAAGGTGAAGAACTGAGTCGACCAGAGTCCTTCTACTGATCGATATGGATCTGGTGAGAGCAGAAAAGTCCTGTCTGGTTTCAGTGGGTCAGTAAGTCCAGGATCCACAGAAGCATCCTTCAGAATTCTCTAAAGGAAGGACTCGGGCCTCGGTCGATGTAACATGATGTAAATAAACCTCGACGGATCCTCCCTTGACCTGAGAAAGGTTTAAGAGGTCTTTCATCGTCACAAAACCTCTCTGATAATCTTTGTGCGTTTACTTTTTCAGGTTTCTGAACCGTCGACAAAAGCCAAGTCACAAGAAGATAAACACTGAACAAACTCCTTCTGTCAGAGCGACTGCAGTGTGATGGAGTACAGCAATAAGAGGCGCTAAATGTGTGAATTTGCATTAATACCTCAAAGGCTTTTCAGTTTCTTCAAGTCATTATTCTTCTGGGCCTTGAAAGGAGCCGATTGATAGAATTGAGATTGATGTCTTTCATAAAAACACACACAATAATGACAAATATTACAGGCAGCGATCTGTATGTGAAGGAAGCATCCATTACAAACCATCTGCAAGCGTCTCCTCCATGACAAGGTGTCTTCAGGGGACGTTTGCGACGGTTGGGAGGCGGCGTCGCGTCGCTTCACCCACTTCTTCGAGCAGTAAACCGCCGTCGTTTGTTTCCCCGTGCAGAGAAAGCTCCGGGCTCGTCCACAGGGAGAACATTAAATTAGCAAAAAAAGTTTCTCACATCATCGCCAAGAAACACGCAGCTGTTTCCGATTTTGCGTCGCGTTACACTGTTTGAATTTGAACGAGTTTCTCACAGTGTCTGATTGCACTGTTCTAAACGTATAGGATTTGATTTTATTAGTGGATTTCATTGTGGACGCCTGCTGTCCCACAGAGACGCACAGATAAATTCTCCATGGGAACGTCTGTCAGGAGCCTTCAGACAACTTCCTTCCAAGAGCCGCCGTACATTTGTGGTCTTTGTGGTGGACTTTCCTCTGTGCAGGACGATACAGAGAGCAAGTCGGGACACGGGATAGGATTACTCACCCGAGGAAAAGAAATTACACTAGAAATATTTCAAAGTCAGTGGTGAAGATAGAAGGAACTGAGAGCAAGACGGAGCGACGGAGACGAGGAGGGGGAGTTAATTAGCATCGATTGCAAATTAGGTCCAGATAAATCCTGCAAACCGGGACGGGAGTTTCAGAGTAAAGGAGACATCACTGTCCTGTTTCCATGACGCTGCAGGATGATGAACCTCTCGGGGTCGGGTTTCCTTTACTCTACACACAGTACATCTTGCAGCGACCATGATTGTTCTCTTTAGATTCAGAGACGAGGTCGGTGCATCGGGAGACGGACGGGATGAGACGCCGAGCGGGACGTGAGGACAAACGGGTGAGGAGCAGACGGTGAATCATGCAGACGTTCATACTCTAATCATATATGTTATGTAGTTAAAAACATATTGTTATGTACCGCGCGGTTTCCCACAACAAAACCCAGACTCCTTTCCTCCCACTGTTCAAAAAAAAGTCCCAGAGGAAACACGACTTAAAGCTGCGTCAGACTCTATTTTTAAAAATCATGTTACACCAGGAAGAAGGTTCCCGTCGGGACGCTGTAAATCCAGCCCGTTTGCCCACTGAAAGGCTGGTACTGGCCGGAAAAGTGTCCAAACACAGGAAGTGAAGAAGTGGACGGTGGGAGGGAAAGGCCCGGTTTGACAAACAGTCCTTTAACAGAGACAACGTTATATAATGAGTCTGAGTGACGACAAACTGGATTCAAATCTGATCCGTGACTTGTTCTAACTTCAGATGTGTTCATGTGAATTATTGAGCTTTTGTCGTCAGGGTTTGCGTTGTCAAATAAAACACAACGTTTTGTTGTTTTACATCATTTTACTTGAAAACATATTGACATGATAATAGTTTTGAACGTTCTGCCTCTGGATTTATTAAAGTTCTGCTGTTTTTATGTCATTTTTGTCTCGATGATGAACAAAACTGCACAAAATAAATCACTGAATTATAAAATCAGAGGCGACGGGTGCGTTTTGTCTTGTTACGTCTTTTATCTCATTTCCATCTTGTTTCATCATTTTCGTCTTGTTGCGTCTTTTGTGTCATTTTTGTCTCTTTTACAAATAATTTAAAACCACAAACAAGCGTCTGGTTTCTTCAACTTTCACTCAGGGCCAGAAATCAGCCTTTAAACCTGAAAGAAACAGTGATGTAACAGTCGTGATAATTAGCGACAGACGCGTTCTTCTCGTGGTAACCTTCGTGACGTCCAGCTCTGCTTGACGCTCATCATAACACACGAGTCTTGTGACCAGGACTCAGTCAAACACTGGACTAACACACAGTACGTTAGGTCTCAGAGAGTTCAGTGATCTGGAGGAATTCAGTGTCTGTCTGAGCAGAACTCACACAAGCTAATTGCATGCAAGTTTCTTCATTAGTTGCATGAAGCCCATTCGTTAATTAAAAATAGACCTCAGTGAGTTTTGCTGCAGCGTAATTGCTCAATCAAACGGTTGAATGAATGCACTTGTTTCAGTCTCACGGTCGGTTACTGTAAGTCAGACGTCCGTTTACTCTGTTTATGGAGTTAAATGGACTGATTTTAAATCCTTGCTCATCGTGGTTCCTTGTACTATGAACTGTGGGTAGCAGTCGGTCGTAGCGCCTCCAACCGGGCTCCTCCGTCCTGTTCCAGAAGAATCAACGCATCTTTAAAGACGACGAGCTGAGATCGATCCAGGTCACGAACAGGAGGCTCGAGAGGCACAAATCAGGGAAATGAGAAGTCATCTGGGAAGTGAAAGCCATCTCCTTCCCCTCCCACAGCCTCCGTCGTCTGCATTGTTCTATATTCATTTATGTTCATTCATTCAAATGTTGTCTGCGTTTTGCTGACTCAGGTTGTTCCAGAGATTTACGTGACGTGTCGTAAATGGTCAAATGTGATGTAAGACTCCTGCCTGAATGCATCTGTCTGTTGGAACAAAGAAGTGCAGGATTTTCCAGTATTAAAGCTACATGAAAACAGCTCAACAGGTTATTTTACAACCATTTTACAACCATACATTCAACAAATGATAAAAATCTGTAACAGAAGTCACAAAATTAGAGAAGGAAGGAGTGCAGACGGCGTCCCAGGACATCTCCTCCATCCTCCAGAGATCCAACGCTTTTCCTCTGCTTTGCTTTGAGACTAAAACAAGGCGAACCATTACATTCCAGTCATGTAAAATCCGTACATTTGACACAAACCATAAACGCGACGACGTGCTGCACCAGTGTCGTCGAGATGAACTGACTTTCCGCATCACGGTGCATTAAGGACGAAACAGAACGGAATTAGTCTCTACGGCAGTTATAAAGGAGGGGGTTTTAATAATGATTCCACATCATTTGTATCAGAGGTTATTATTTTAGTCAGTACGGTCAATGTCAAGAGGCTGATTTTGTAATTTCATTGAGTTATTAGTGTTTCAGTGAATGGAGCGGAGGTCGAGTGCGACGCTCGACATCAGACCCTTTGAATTTATTAGCCTTTGAATTTACGACCGCGCTTTCTTCTTCTCTCCTTTTCATGTTCTCTCTGCACAACAATCAGAGTGAAGTGCGGTCATTACGAGGCCACATTTCCCATCATTAACTGACATGGAAGTGGAACGTGGACGTGGACGACAGAATATCTCACCTGATTCTTCAGAACACGGCTCTTTTATCGGGTAGTTCAAGAGTTCACGAGCCTGTCACGACGTCCGGCTCCAAAATGAATCCAATGCTTTAAGGTGTAATACCGCTGACGGCCACTAGACGCTGCTCCAAAAAAGCCCTGGTTTCCATAGACGTACATTGAACTTCTCTCTGGTCTCATTGGTTTTATTTGTTTTCTGGCCCATCTTTAAATCGTCCGTCAGATCTCAGGACCAACAGATGCCGTGTCGGGCTTGCTGTTTTGTATTCTTTTGTGATTTGCTGATGGGTGAAGTATAGCGAAAGGCTGCCGGTCTTCCTTGTGTGTGCGAGTGTGAACGGATAGAAAAGCCACAACGTCCACAAGGTGAGGCCGGAGCTGCTTCACGCCGTCATCACTGTTTCCCACCGAGCTGCTGTCGATTCTACGAGGAGCAACGACAACCAAACAGCACAGATTCACACAACGCTGAGCAGTAACACAAAAGAAAATGTTGCTGCGCTCGTGAACCTCGTGTTTTAGTGTATGTGTGTTACCCTGGGTCAGTTTAATTGGACCAAACAACCAGAGAGCTAATTACCCGAGCTTTCCTCTTTCAGCTCTCAGAAACTTCTCTCGTTGTAACACGAACACAACGCATGCTTCAACACACAAATCAATAAGTTGTGTAAAAATAATCATCTACCTCAGTTTGCTTTTCTACTCGTTCTGGCTGCATTTGAATCCGTCCCTCGAGCTGCTTATTACTTCTTTGTTTGCAAAGGCTTTTATCAGGAGAAAAGCAGCGTGGCCTCATTTAGGAGGAAAAAAAAAAACATGTTGCAGTTTGGTTTATTCTCACCTCACGAGCTCGACGGCGGCTTCACGGTGCAGCCTCTGGTTCCTAATGGTGGGACGTGGGCCAGATGTATTGTTGAAAGGCCGTCGCGTCCCACTGGGTTTGCTTCATTGTCACGACTTTCCCTCACACTCAGGAGGAAGTAACTGCAGCGAATGGAGACACGACTGACGTTAGTTGATAAGGTTTTCATACGAATTAAGTCACAAAAGCTGGACGTGTGTTGAGAAGTTTACTCATGCTTTTTATTCTGAAAAGCAACATTTATTTCTTTTTTCTTTCCTCCCGTCGGCTGCTCCTTGTTTAAAGGTTCAATACGTAACATCGTAGCGTTATCTGGTGACCTCTGGTTATTTGTAATAATCACGGAGGTCGTCTGTGATCTTTGTGAAGTGAATGACCTCTATTTCAGCAAACACAGAGGTCCTGTCATAGTCTTAGTCCCGTATGAGTCGACGTCTCTGTGATTCGCAGTGTTTTTGTTTCCTCCATACATTTATTCTGCCTATTTCCTGGTCGACGCTGGCGATTGGAAATGAAAATGAAATGTAGGAGGCTCATGTCGTGACACGGCATGGAGGCCAAAAGTCAGATGAACGGCATGCAGTGAGGAACGTCTTTCAACACTTATTCTGTGGTGGTTTATTTGACATCACATCTGGGGGATGATGTCAGTAAAAGTTCAAAAAGCCACATTTTCACCACCGGCTGCATTATCGGTTTCATCATCAAGAGCATACTCCCATTTCCTTAGAGGTTCGAAGAAAAGTCTGACCTTTAAAGAGCTCGGCCGCTGCACAAATCCAGGACACAGCCTTTGAATATGTTTCACATCTCAACCTTTATCAGGAATACTTTGTTTCCCCTCCTGATTGCGTTGCCTACCGCCTTGGTCAGAGTGAATCATCTCCGCAAACAGACAAATCCAACCGACACATGGCTTCACACACCTGGCCTCTGTCTTTGTTCTGTTTATCCAGCTTGAAATGGATGAACTTCACAGCAGCAAATGTGTTTCTGCTCCAAACAACACAGCAGGGTCTTCGAACCAGATGGAAAGCCGGAAAAATAAAACACAACGCAGTCTGTGTGTGTTCCAGTGCACGAACCTGCAAATATGCACACCTGCATGGGCTTCCCCTCCGAAAACATCCAGAGCTGCTTATTGATTTAGATACGAGATGTCTGTCACATAAACCGGATCCACGCGCCGATGGGGGTCCGTTGGTCTCCAGACCTGACCCTCTGGAAACCCGGAGTAGGTTCAAACAAAGCAAATCAAACAAAGGGTTACAAGGAAATTTTAAACGTTCACTTCAATACGACGCACAAACCAGGTTTTTTCCAGTAAAAACCTGATGCAAATGATCAAAACGACATCTCAGCATCTTACTGCTTCATCATAGAGTTACTGGTCTGACACTGGTTCATCTAAACCCACGGTCAGACGACATGATATTGAACGTTAGCGTCTTTCACAACATGCACGACGACGTCCAACAAGGCGCCACCGGCCGACTGCAATGCTCTGTCTGCAGGTTTTCGATCAAAGTAGTGGACATAAATCTGCTGTCTCGGTTCAGATGCAGCCTCCGTGTTATTCGATGCAGTATTTAACCCTCGGCTACAGCTGGAGTCTGAAGCAGTGTGTGTGATACTGGCAAAGAACCCGCGCTGATGCTGATATACTTTGACACCGCGTTGGGAAAAGCCTGAAGAAAAAACTGCAGAGCCGTCCTGAGGTCGCGTGGAGAGGAAAACATGGGCTGGAGGTAAAATACTGATCTGTTGATGTTTACAGCTGTGACTGCAGAGCTCTGAGCTGCTGTTGGTCAGTGTCTCAGCAGCATCTGAACCCATCAAACAGGCCCAGAACATCTGAGAACGTCGCGAGGAGCCTCCGATGAAACGTCCACCGCGCCATGAGATAAAGCGATGATGGACGCGCCCAGAGCTAATCACATCATTATCATTTTCTCTATTATTACATCCCTTTATTGGTCTGAAATGAAACAATTTAAGTCTTCACACATTTCCATGAAGGAAAAATATCCCGTCACTATAGATGTTTACAGACTGTTTTCAGCTTTGAGACGACGCTTTTTCCAGCAAATACAATACGTTTTTTAAAGAGTTTATTTAGCTTAAGAAGTAGGAGAGTTTTCTCAACGGAAACATTCAAAATCACTGAACAGGAACAGGATGAAAACGTACAATCTGAAAGTAAATGAAGGTATCGGAGGAATGGAGTAAAAAGTTCAACATTTAAGGAAGTAAATGAAGTAAGTAAGTGAATAAAACAGAAATGCTCAAGTAAAGCGTGTCACACTTGTACAGAACATTTGACGCCCGTTGACCATACATCTCAGTGATGTGACACCGGTTTAATAAGTTAATCTAATTCCGTTGCATGCGTGTCAGACAGTGTTTGAGGGATTGTCAGCTATAGCAGCTTTGCGCTTCAACAGTGCTACCACCTTAAAGCTGCAATGCTATTAATTGCACTGACCGCGGCGTAACCCCCGAGGAGACAAAAGGAACGAACCCTCAGACCCTCAGATCAACATGTAATTAGAGCGTCCCACACAAAAAACGCCTTTGTTCCGCTCGATGTGTCACCGTGTCGTGGGGCTGGTTTTGCCGTGCATTTCATGTTGTGTTGACACGGCGCTGACCCTCAGAAGTGTGGCTCTCGCTGAACGAGGATCGGAAAACGTCGTCGTGGATGAAATTAACTGAAGGGTCAAATACAGGCCATGTGGACCTGCAGCAAAAATGACCCCATGTTATTAAAGTGACTATTTATGAGCAATGAGCAGTGAGCGTCGCTGAGGAGGAAACCAGCACCGGTCCAAAGGGTTTGGATCAACACGTGTCGGGGTTTGTTGTTGTTTTCTGTTTGTGTTTGAAACTTAACGTCCTTGCGTTTGTCTTTTGAATCCATTAAGTCGGTCGTACGCCAGACAACGATTTCAACGCCGTGGACAAATTTTCACAAGTTTTGTCGGCGTCAGGGCTCCGTCGTCCGGATCGTTCGGCGTGAGGCGCTTCATAAAACTCTTAAAAGTCAAACCTGTTTGTTATGATCGTGTTTTGAAGATGAAGATGATGACGAAGATGATTTACTGTTTTCTTCTTCCTCTGTGGTTAAGTCTTTACAGTAGTTTCATCGCCCCCTACAGGGAGGACGGTTATGTTACGGTAATGTTGATTCTTACTGTTTTGTGGAGATCAAGATCAGACTGAAAATAATATAATAATAAGCCATGTTTGTCCTTGTGTTTGTGGACCTGGTTTTACTTCATATAAGTTCAGTTCAAACATTTTTAATGATGCTTCTAATTCTGGGGATTTTATGTTATTTTCCTTGAGTTTCATCTTTGTTATATATGCAAAACATGTCAGCAGTTACCTGCCAGCTGGGTTTTAACACAGTGTTTTATATTGCTAATAGAATGAGGGTGAGGAGGTTAACCTGTGCAGTGGTTAAAACCTAAGTAATTAAAATGTGTTACTGTATGAACGGTGTCATTAAATATGAGAAGACAGATGGAGACAGATGAATTTGCATTAGGAGGTAGAAGGTGCTGCATGTGACACGTAAATTATTTTAATCCATCTGGGAATCGTTGCCTTCCCGGTAAAATCCTTCTCTTTTTTGGTTGCGAGTGTGCGAGAGGAAGTAAGGTTTCAAGTGAGTGAATCTGCCGAGTCTGATGAGGTTTCAGTGAAACATTCATAATTCTTCACCATTAGCCCGTGACATTTATAATCCATTTAGTGTCAGCGTCCTCGGCGCTGCTTGTTTGTTGATTTACGGTTTGTTCTGTGAGTGAAGATGTTCGACGTTCCCACAGACGATAATGAGACACTTATCAGACTGTCTTTGTCCTATAGACGGCATCACAAATGAGACAAGACAATAGCTTTTTGTAATATTAAAGGTTCAATGTGTAAGATTCTCGTGTGTTTGTGTGAAGTTTCCGTTGGAGTCTGTGTTGTTCTGGGAAGCGGTCGTTTGCAGACGTTGGCGACTCCATCTCCAACAGGACGTTTACCTGCACAGTGTTGGTCTGTTATCCTCACTTCGACAGGTGTCACGTAAACAGTTCATTCACTTCAGGTTTTCTGATCTTTTTCAGAATGCAGCGCGTTCCCATTAAGACACACGTGAGATATTCTGATATTATTCTGGTTTTATGCGGATTCTTTAGACACGTAAACACAACACGGGCCCTGTTTATACTAAAGACAAAGATCTTCTCTGGAAGAGATGGTTGAACGGATGAAACACACCTGCTGTAAACATCACGACAGAGGACATCAAAAGGTTTGTGGACAAATACGGAAAAGCCGACCTTTTCCAGAAGGTGCAGCTTTACACAGAAACCTGTAGCATTGTCGAAATACTTCTACTTTTACTCTGTGAATGCATTTCAGAGCTTGTACTTTAGTTGAATCAGTACTTCTACTGAACTTCTGCCACGTCTGGGTAAAAAAAATATTACAAAATATAGTGAAAGAGTCTCATGGGGCCAAATCTGATTATTTTAATGAGAAAACGTGAGTCATTTTTAAAGGAATGATGGAGAATCAGCGTGTTTTCACAGCATGTTTCTGTTTAAGGGATGACAACAGCCTGGAAAGAGCACAACCCACACCAAGAGACTGATGACCTGTCCAGGCTCGGAGTCTCTCACCCACTGCATGCTGGGAGAGACTCCAGCTTCCCGTGACCCTGAGCGGGATGAGCGGATATAGAAAATGGATGGTTCGAAGACGGGAACATAAACACGTCGCCGGCGCTGACACACATACACTGCATCGCAAATTAAAGATGTCCTGAGGTATTTCTGGAGCCGACGTTCAAACAGGTGAAGTGGTGCTCGGCCTTCGATGAAAATGAAACAAAACTCTGCAGAATGTGAGCTGTGTTTCAGCACAAATGTATCATTTAATCCCATTCTACAGACAAACACAGGCGTCTTCTTCTTCTTCATTTCCTCTGCCTCGTCAAAGGAGGACGTTCTTAATGCATACATTTGATCTCGTCTCCGCCGCTCATTCCATCTGTCTCGTGTTTGTTGTTGTTGTCCCACGGGTGTCTTCAAGCCTCCATCTTCCCCCACAAGCGCCTCATCTCTGGCAGCGTTTCCAAGAAGACTTGTTTAAAAGCTTTGGGAACGTTACAGACACACAAACACAGTTTAAAAATACATACACAGTTCACGATCATAAACAAATGAAACTGAAACAGGGAACCTTTGATGTTTTCCCACTTTTTTTCTGGACGGAGTTTATTATTAAAAGCTGAATGTGTTGACTTTCTCATTTGTATTAAGGTCACTGCATGTATACATTATACAGTGTAATGTCACTGAGCAGGAAGGAAAATGAAATGTGCATATTTGTGGCAGCGTGTGAGCCCTGCACAGAGATGTTACGTGTCTATTAAAGGTTATTACTTTTGCCAACCCTGCAAGCAATGAAGAGTGATATGAATGGTGAGAGGCGGAGAAGCCGCCTGGTGAATTTTAAACCACACACGAATAGGTTTCACTAACACAACACAGTTCACGCTGAAGTTAGGAGGAAAAACTTCCTTCGCAGAAGAAACAAACCCGGTCGTTTTATGCGGCGCCACCAGGAGGCCGCGGAGGCCGTTGGACCGTTTGAAATCCTACATAAACTTCCGCAGCCGTTCCCTCAACGTGATCTTTTACATCTAAGTGACTTTGATTGTGGCTTGACTCCTGGTAACGTCTCCATTTGTGCCAGAGCAGAAAAACAATCACCAGCTTGTAGTCACCTCTGCGCTTTACGCCGGCGAAAACCCAGCTCTCATTAATCACAGACAAGCAGACGCACACATCTGAAATGTATTTCAACGGAGTTAAAGGTCTCGTTGATCATCGAGTGAAGAAAAAGCAATCACGGGAATAGTTGAAACAGAAGAAAAGAGAACGGTGTGATGAAAAATGCTGGAAAAAAATGGATTGTTGCTTTTAAGATGTTTTATTTTCGTCATAAGCTTCTAAAAGCAGCGAGATGAAAATATCTAATGTACCCGGAGAATTATACTAACACTGAATCATGAGATCTCTGCTAAATCTCCCTATTCACAGGAAAAATAATCCCGATGGCTCTGGATGCCGACGTTTTAAACCATCAGATTAAAGAGCAGCGCTGCTCCGCTGATGTGGGCCCGCGGGGGGTGGACGGACGAGTCCGCCGGGTCCGTCGTGACGTGTTGGAAAAAAGAGCAACGAGGATCGACCTTTAGAGGAATCCTATAAACCCGAACATGTCCAGTGTCCAGCTGTTTCCATGCACTTTGTGTGCGAACGACACGGAGTCAAAGCTCAAGGGGCTGAATGAGAGCTGAGCGTCGACGCTTCTGAGTGGATTCTGCTGTTGTTTCTGCCACCGTACAGGATTTCAATTCATCTGGATCCATCTTCAGTTTTATTTGCTGAAGCTCCAGGCGTCAGACGTTAACATTTGGTTCGACTCTTTCAGCAGAAATGTTCATAGATTCATTCAGTTTAACAAACTGTCTATTTATTTTGGATGTTTTTTTAACATATTCCAACCGTTTGCATCATAACTAAAAGTACCAACATGACATTTGCTTTTGCCTAAGAATGAATGAATTTACCAGAATTTTTCACAACAGCAGTACAAATCACATGCATTTTACTGTGAACTCACTCACAATCTTTATTAAAGCTGCACTTCGATGCTTTAGATTTTTTCAAAATTAATTTTGTCCACATCTGACCTTTCCTCAGAAAGTTACAGCCATTTATTGACTCAAACTACATGGTTTCCCTGATGAATCAATGCAACAGAACAAGAGGGTTAACAGTCATTTAAAGAGTAATTCGGCTCAGGGCAGCCCTCAAACAGAGGCTTCTCAGTCGCAGATCGTTTTCAGAGGAGACTCGGCTGAACGCGCCGATATCAATGTTATGTAGGTTCAGTGGAAATTGTTGGAAAAAACTTGACTTTCTCTGGATTTGAACAAAAGCGTCTGCTCTGATTTATTATTGGGTTTAATGGAGCAGTTGGATGGAACTGCTGTCACGTTGAGGCTCATAGTTCAACTCCTGTAAGTCACTGGGTTTTGGTCGTCACATTGTCTGAAAGAGGACGAACGCAGCTACGTTTGTGGTAAATATGGTGAAGTGGTTGTAAACGGTCTCAGAGTAACAGCAGTTTGAATAGAAAAGCTTTCAACGTTTCCGAGAGCCTCTCTCCACATCGTCCACATTAAGGCTGAACATTCGTGAAACTTAAACTGGAATTTCGTAAACGCCGTACTAGATATCGAGACACTGATTGAGCCCAATAAGGTCTGAAGTCGTGTGAAACGGTTAAAGTTTCAACCATGTTTCTACGTTAAAGCATGATGAAGTAACGTGGCTCTAAAGAAGGGGTGGGTTTGACCATTTTAATTGCATCCTCCCTTTGGAAATGAACGGGAGGTTTTTCGGTTTTTGGTTATTTCGTTGCAACACCAGCACCAAAAAGAATACAGAAGGAGAAGCAGCAGAATAACAAACACGTCACATATTAACATGTATCTGCACATTATTCCAGAGAGCAGACTTTAACGGTCGCGTTTATCACAGCTACAGCATGAGGCCTAGTCGGACTCAGATAAGATTCACGTTTTCAGACAAAAAGAAAGAAAAACAACGTGTGGAAGAAGCAGATCAGCGGTTCGGGACCCCTGAGGACGATCCACGGGGGTCCATTGTGTTCCTGTAGTGAAGTCCAGTACAGGCAGGATGCAGGCCAGTGGTCAAACCAAACAGCATTATCTGTGTGTATACAAAACACATCTCCACAGGACTCTGCGCCCAAACACTAGATAAAGCCAAACATCCTTCCCAAGAACAGTAATACAGCAAGAAGAGAAAAACGTGGCAGTTTAGGGCACGGTATGTGTCCATGTTACAGAGCTGTACGTGGATGTGTGAAACGTGGAGGTCGCAGCAGTCGAGGACACCTGCACACAACGCCAGTAAAGCTGTTCACGCTCGTACGTGGTGTATTCATTCAGGCGCTGTCAGCAGACGGCATCTAAATTAAAAAACAAACCATCAGCGACGGGAAGCTGCAGGACGAAGGTGCGTATTTCTGGCATTTTCGACTAAACCTGTTCGATTTTAGTCTCAGAATGTTCAGAACAATTCAGAAGTCTCAATAAAATATAACTGAAACCAAACAAGATCCACGACTGAGCAGCACATCTTCAGGAATGAACGACAGAACAGGACGTAAAATATAAACCATGACCCAGAAAATCTAGATGCAGCTGAATGTGAGATTTAAAAAGAAATGGACAAGAGTTAGTGTCTCAAATGAAGTAAAAGGTTTAAGGATGAGGATCAGAAACGCTAAAATAAGTCTGATGAAGCTAGTTTTGTGTTGATTTCATTAAGATTGAAGCTTGAGTGTGAAGTGTTTTCAGCTCGTCAGGTCTGCAGAAATATTTAAAACTCAAGAAGAAGGAGGTTTTCAAATCAATATTCATCATTTTTTACTAGATAAAACTATCAGTACCAGCGGGTTTTGCATTTTAATTGACTATTCCTTTAAATATTGAATCTAAGCTGGGAACGGGTGAGAATCTGGATGAGATTCTCATGATTCATGATGATGAAAATAGACTCTAGACTAGAAGACTAGAAGGAGAAGTTGTCCAGAGCGTGAACTAGTGGAAAGTGGCGTGATCCTGGACTGTTTACCTTTTCGCTCTGAGCTTGTTGAATTTTATGATGATAAATGGACATTAAGATGCAGATGGAAGATAAACACGACCGGCACCAACAAGAGGTCAAAAGCAGCGCTGACCCTCAGACCGGAAAATGTGCGTCATGCCCTCGCGGACCGTCATTCATCAAATCAGTCAACGTGCTGGCAAACAGAAGCACTGTTTATGTTACAGTATTTTGTTGGCCCTCGGCTCGGATTTTCCACTCTTATTTCCTGTTTCCAGCAGCGAGATGAAGCCGACTTCATGTTGAACTGTGACCCTTAAAACCGAGCAGCGACTGAGGTCTTCTGTGATGTGAAGGCCGACGTCAGGGCACAGATCTTTCTCAGCTTGTGTCATTGTTGAAAGTTTGCTTCGGCCGGAGCTGTGAACCTACATGGTGTTACGGAGGAGTCAGAACATTTCAGTACAATACAGCTGGCCTTCAAGCATCCAACTGTTGACTCCCGGTTTTTATACTTTATGTGAAAGAGTCTGAAGCTGCACTGAACAGAAATAATAAGCTCTCATATCCAGACCAGTTCCAGTTTCAGAAATGATCTCTGAACGCTGGTCACGGGATCGCAGACTGTTCCAATAACAGCTCACCTGCTGTGAATGAAGCACAACAGATGCTAATCACCTGTGATTAGGCATCATGTTGAATTAACATCTGGTCGTTTTCCTCCAGAACGAGTCACGTGAAAGAGTCTCGACGAATCGGGGAAGGACACGTAGTGACCGATCAGACCAGGTCCACCTCATTGTGTCTAAACGTCTGTGTCCACGTCACA
>JAPQRN010000014.1:18007790-18033453 GCA_037367275.1 Coranthus polyacanthus | reverse complement strand
TGCCTAAAAGAAAGAAAGAAATAAAGGAAGGAAGGAAGGAAGGGAAGAGGGAGGATGGAAGAAAGAAAGGGAGGAAGACAGGGAGGGAGGAAGGAGAGAAATGAGGAAAGAAAACCGGGATGAGGAAGAGACAAAAGAAAAAGGAAGAGGGAGGGAGGAACAAAGAATGAAAAGACTTTTAAAAAGTTTTCAACATTTATTTACTGCCTAAAAGAAAGAAAGAAATAAAGGAAGGAAGGAAGGAAGGGAAGAGGGAGGATGGAAGAAAGAAAGGGAGGAAGGAGAGAAATAAGGAAAGAAAACTGGGATGAGGAAGAGACAAAAGAAAAAGGAAGAGGGAGGGAGGATGTAACAAAGAATGAAAAGACTTTTAAAAAGATTTTTAGACTGGCATTAGGGAGGGAGGACGCAAGGAAGGAAGTAAGAAAGAAATAAAAAAAAGGGAGGGAGGAGAGAGGAAGGAAGGAAGGAAAAGAAAGCTGAAAACCTGAAAGGGATTAAGGAATGCGTATTTAACCGTTGTTGTTCTTGACAGACCTCTCATGTGCCGCTTCGACATCATCATGGAGGAGAACATGGAGGTGGCGTTCCGTCCTCTGCCCTGCGACTCTCGACTCTGACTCCTTCATCACACTCCTCCTCCTGCTGCTCCTCCTCCTCCCTCTTCTTCTTCTATGGAAACACATTAAACTCACCCTGAACCCCGCTGAAGGACACCCACGCATCCTGGGGGTGCTACAGGGTCTCCCGGCTCCAGGCTGCCCTCCAGGGGGCGCCACAGGAAGAGCTGCTGCCTCCTCATTGGCCGACGGCGGTTACTATAGTTACATGTGACTGAAGCCCAGTCTCGGCAGGGGTCTGCTGGATTTTTTTTTGGAAGCGGAAAAGTGATTCCTGTTGAAAAGCTGCTGCAGGAGAGACAATAAATTAATCATCTGCAGCTGCTCTGACACCGGCTTAATGGTTTCAGTTATTTTTCAGTAAAATATTTGCTTCTCATTTGTGCAGACTTGTCCAATTTCCCACCCTCTATCTTCCAGAGAGCAAAATATGAAGACCCGTAGGAATTATTTGAATTATTTTAACAGCGACTGTTAAAACTCAATGCAACCTTTTCTGTACAAGTGGCTTAAAATGAACGGGTGGACAAATCAATCGAAAACACATTGAAACAACCGTACTTTTAGTTTGACGTCGTGTCATTTGATGTGTCCTGAAAGCCACCAGTGAAACATCTCGAGGAATCTGTACACGTTTAAGATTTCTGAAGATGTAGTCGTTAAAAAATTAGTGTGAAGATTTATTTGAAAAATACCAGGAAATGGGAAAATTGCATTTGCGAGCATCAGAAAGATGAAACATTCCGCCTCACTTCTCTGTGCCTTTCACCAGCAGATCTCAATCTTTTTGTCTTGTAACCCTCCTCGTTTCCCTGCTGCAAAAAGTCTCCCAAGACATTTTTCAAGGGATCAGACTTGATGAGTGGGTTGAGGACTCAGAGCTGCTGCCTTTACAGCGACGCTGCTACGAGGTTATGAGTGAATAACCAGACATAAGCTGTACAGTAACAGTCTCCTGAAAATGGGTTTTATTCTCAAAGCAAAGTCAGTGAGAGACGACATCTCCTGTAGTCTGTTATTTGGAGACACGAGCAGATTAAGGATTTTAGGCTCATGCGACTGAAACTGATGAAATTAATGAAAAACTACACTTGTCTTTTTTTATTGTGAATTTTCACTCACTGTTTGAAATAAAGTCCAAAATGTTTAATTTTGTGTTTTTGTTGTAAAATGTCTAAACTGACTTCTGCAAGGTCTAGTGGGTTCATTAGTATTAGCACTGAACCCGAGGCCAAGAAGACGTGATCTTTCATCTTGTCGACATCACCTTATGACTGAAGTAGACAAGTTCTTATTAGAGACGGACCCGTTAATCAGCATGGGTCGTATCAGTAGAACTTGGCTCTGATATCAGGGTTCTCAACTGCAACTACTGACTTCCAGGGAAAATAATAAGAGTAGGTCAAAAAATATAAGCTGCTCCCACTTTCCCCACAATTCAGATTAAAGTACGATCCGTGTCTGTGGTCGGCACTGACAGAAAATGACAGACAAAATCAAAACGACACAAATGTTTTATTTAATCATAAACTCTGCGAGCAGAACGCGTCGTCTGCTCCGGTGTCACTGAGAGTAAGGCTGGTTTGAATGAATACTGTACAGATACACGTGAAGGAATCAGACTGACGTCTACAGCGTCTTCAACAACAGCAAAGTCTACAAACACCACTGGTGACCCGTGTTAAAGAAGTGAATGAAAATGTACAACGATGGTGATTTCGAGCTGCGCCTGATACAAAGAGACAACCACCTCATTTGTAAATGTACGTTTAAAGGATAACTTCACGGTGTTAGAAGTTTAAAACCACTTCATCGCCCCGGTCAGCATCTACTTTTTCCACACTTTGTCGTCTTTACGTGAGAACTCACCCATATTTCACAAACGTGCCTCTAAAAACTGAAGAAACAACACAATCCCAAAACAAAGATGACCACCTTGTTTTGCCCATGACTCACATAACATAGTGCACACTGTAAAAAGTGAGACTGGGGGGAAATAACATCTGGTCAATTCATCTATTTTATCATGTAAATGCAACATTTACCACATAAAACAGACTGGAGGTAGTTTGAACATATGAAATTGAATTAAGCACATTTAAACTGATTATTGATTAAATTTTAACCAATTTCAGAAGAAAATCTAAATAACGTTGAGAACATTTTAATCATTTAACTTAAAAAAAAAGTGATTTAATTTCAGAGCGATTTATACCATTTATATAAATCTTGTGGAGAGAGATGTCACTGAGTTGAGTAAATTAAACTTACTATTGAGTAGATTTTTGTCAAGTGTTTAGTGAATCAAACTAAATTTGTTAAGTTTGAATCCTCTTCTTGTGAAACTGGTTTGGTTATATTAAATATTTAGGTTGCACAGAGTAGATTTCATTCACTTTTTAAAAACACTTTAAATCTACTCAGTATTATTACACTTTGCTGGTATGATTTTGAAGTAGGTGTAAACATAATCTACATGTATCTGTAGGCTGTGAGTTAACTCTGGTTCAGACGTGATTTGTGCTAAAGTCGGGTTTGTTTTTGAGGACTTTTGGAGGCGAGTGCAGTTTGTCCTGATGGACATTGTTTTACTCGAAGCCTCGTTTCCAAAATGATCGGCTAAAATAACCACTTTAATGAGGACAAAGCAGGTTAAGAAACGCCTGAAGTTATCCTTTACCCTAATGTCTGAGCTTAAAACTGGGTGAATTTATGTCAGTTTTTTAATTTTGCCTCCTTTGATTCATGTTCGGTCTTCATCTGAACTTTCTCACTGCATCTTAATGAGTTAATCGTTTACTTTCATCACATTTCAACAGGATGTTTGTTGATTGTACTTAACGTTTAGCTTTCCGACAGAAGACACATTTTGTAGATAAACAAAGGGATGTTCTTTTTCTTTTTTTTTAAACTAGAAATAAAGTTTTAAATGAAGACCTCGCATCGACATGGAGAAGGTGAGAAGAAAGCAGAAAGACACAAAGAAAAAATGAAAAGATGGAACAGGTGTGAACAGATCTGAAAGTTGTGAAGCACCAGCATTTTACATTCAGTTTAATTCAATGTCCACCTTCGCTACAACAGAGGCGTCTTCACAGTTTGACAGCGTTTCAGCCGAGACAAGGAGAAAACGCTCCTTCAACACATCGGCAGGTTTGAGTGGATACCTTTCCGACGTCCGGTCACCAGCTGGGACCTGTGATTGGTGGAGACAGAGACAAAGACATGAGACATTCAGGTCACGGCTGAGAGGCGGGTCAGCGGCGGCTTTAATGCAAGAGGATCTGAGCGGCGTGAGCGGAGGAGCAGCAGGAGAGACGATGGGATTGGACGAGCTCAGGTATGATTAAAAGCTGATCAGCGGAGGACACGGGAAAACCTCCTTAAAATGTGTCACCTGGTCAACGGGAAACTTCCACGCAGAGAGACAACAAGAGCAGTTACACAACAAGAGCAGAGTTCACCTCAAAATAAATCTGTGACACTAAACGCGTCACTGATCTTGAGAGGCGTCACAATTGCATAATGGTGAGAATGGTGTCATTTCAGCACTATTTCCATGTTGTTTTCCGCCACATTGTTCACTTCAGAATCACACTCACACACAAGACGAAACTTTTCTTTCTTCTTTTGGCTGAGTATAATACAACTAATTCGAGTTGAACACGTTACAATTTAATATGTTACAACATGTTAAATTGATCGTAGCTTTTTATTTTGTTGGTGTGTTTTTGTTCATTTCAGGCCAGTCTTGATCAGTGTGGGTGTAAGACGTGTACGTTACCTGCTGGGTTGTTGCGGTAGTTCGATCTCCTAAACGGTCCGAGCCGGTTGCCGAGGCGATTGTTCCTGCGTAGGGGCCCATTGTTTTGTCTGTAAGGAGCTCCTCTCCTTGGTCCCTAAAGGAGGAGAGAACAAAGAGTCACTCCCGACTCTCGCTCGTGTGAAAGGTCACAGGTCAAACAGTCGAACTCTAACGCTCACCATGTTGCCTTCTCGTCTCCTGTTTGACTCCTCTGGCCAGTTGGAAAATTCTGCGTCGTCCATTTGAGACATCTCGTCCTTGTCCCTGTACTCTAACGTCTGCTCACTGACAGAAAAATGAACAAAAAGTTTCAATATACAGAAAACATTTTTCCGGATATGAGTTATCTAATCATGTGCCACTACTTTAATGAAACCACTATCTTGGTTTTGCGACACGGCCCCAGATCTGGTCAAGATGTCTCACTAGTGGCTTGATACAGTAAAGAATCCCACCTGACTGGGCCTAGGGGGCGCTGTGGCAGACTGTTCCCTGGTATTGTGACTTTTACCCCCTCTAGTCTCTCCTGTCTCCTCCTCTCCAGGTCGTGCCTCAGGTCTCCTGGGTCTCGCGCCGGCTGCAGACCTAAACCCTGTCAACAGACCGTCAGGGGGATCAATAAACAATACCAACGTGCCCGTTCGCACCGAAATATTGTGCGATTATTCTGTTTTTTTAACCTGCATAGATCCCAATCTGGAGAAGAGTGGCTCGTCATCATCAAGCAGCGAGTTCACGTTTAAGCTGAAGCCGCTGCAGAGGTGAAGGATTGAAGAACACAAAAATATGAGGAAAAGTTCAATCAGTGTCCCATGTTGAGCTCTGTCTCAACAGGATTATAATTACTGGATGTGTCGGACTTCTGTATTGTGTTTAAGATATGATACGAGTTCTACAAATGTTGACAAAAGCAGAGACTCTGTGTCTGTTGGTGTGAGATGTACCGGTTTGAACTGAACCTCTGATCCAGGGTCAGTTCCTCCGTCTCTTCTTCAGAGTAGCCGCCTTTTTGTGGAGCTGAGAAGCGATCGTTCAGTGTCATGTCCTCACCTCTGAAATACTGATCTGTAAACAAACAGGACGTTACGGATGATTAATGAATAAACGCTAAAGAAAACTACACGGTCATGTTTTATTTGATGCTTTGTGGTGATGTGATGCTAGCAGTACAGATGTTTGGAAGCCATTTCTTCCCAACTTCTGCTCTCTTAGGCCGTGTAATGAAACAGGATTAAGTACATCTCCCCTTATTATAGGACAGTGATTATACTCATTTTGTGATAAACCTACTCATAGATCCCACACTTGATGCTCATTTGAAGGCAAAGAAAAAGGAAGGAAAGAAAAACCCAACCCTGGAACTGAAATGCATGCTCACCAGTCTCGTTTAGAAAGGAAGCCAATTACATGGTCTAAACGGTCTATGGTCTAAAAAAGCAGTGAGATGCAGTTTAGTAGCTGCCCTGAATTAGAAAGTAATAGAATAAATAAATTACATGAATAAATATCTGATCCTTTGATTTCAATTTGATAAAAAAGCAATAAAACAGATCTAATTACCTTTGACCTGGTGCACCAGGGTGATGATTTCCTGTGCAAAAGTCCCAGTGTGCATTGCGGTCTCTCGGTACGTCCCAGAGTGCTCTAGCATTGGCAGGAAGTCCAGACGCTGCCGACCCACGTTGACCAGGTCTAAAGAAAGCTGCCTGTCTGAGGAGTAACACAGCTGGCTGCAGAGGAGGAAAGCTAAAGGTTAAACACCACGGCCGAGATGAGAAGACAGTTCACTACACGATAATGAACAGAAGTTTATTAGTTAAATTCACAAAAGAAGGGGTTAATAGGTACGGCGAAAAATGTACCTGTAAATGATGAAATTTTCTCCAATAAAAAGCTTTCATTAGCACATTTTTTGGTCCAAAAACGTACCAATAACTGGTCCTTTGTGTTTCTGTCAAACCCGATGAAGATAAAAAAGTTTTTTTACCTTAGCCAACCGACTTACCTGAGACAAAACACTTCCACAACAGATAATAACTACACCCTATAACAAAACTACTGAAGGGAGTTTATCCTGACACAGTCGGCCTAATTCAGAATGGTTTTATGGAAAGTTAAAACAAAATTCAAGTGAAAGGAAACCCTGCTGCTCCTCTTTGAAACAGGCAGGTGAGTTAAAGGTTGGGTCAAAGTTCACACTTCTTTTCTTGTTTGGCTTTATTACTTTGGTTTCGAGTCTGGATATTTCAGCTGTGCAGTGTCAGCTCGTTACACACACAACTTTTCCAGCAGTTGACTTCGTTTTTCCAATTAAAACTCCCTCAGCTTTATCTTCTCCTTTTAACATCGCTGATCCAGTTTCTCCGTTCATCAGCGTTTATGTCCTTTATGACGTTTATATTCATGCCTTCAATTTCTCCAACTTTAAATTTTCCATTAACTGTCCTTGCAGATTATTATTCCTGTTTGACTGATGCTTCAACGCCTCCTCTCATCCACTGTGATTGTAAATTTCCCCAGACTGATGTTTACGATCAAATGCATCTTCTATTAAAAACATGAAGCTGCTTTTTCAGCTGTGATGATGCTTTTCTTGATGGCATTAACTCTTCCTTGATATTTATGATCATGGTTTTGGGTTGATCTTTTTGAGATTTCTCCAGTTACCAGCATTTGCGTTTACATTCATTGTGTCGATCTCCTATGACATTCATATTCTTGTCTTCAGTTTCTCCAGCTTTAAAACGTCCCTGCAGATTATTTCTTCTAATGATGCTCCAACTTTTTTCATCCACTGATCATTGCTTTGACTTTCTCCATTAATCAACAGCAACACTCACGTCCTCAACTTCAGTTTGTCATTTCTTCTCAGAATTGAAACACCTCAACTTTGTGGTTTTCCGGCAATGACTGTGTTAATTGCCTCCACTGTTTTTGTTGTGAAATCAGTAACTCACGTGACCGGCACGTCTGTCTCCAGTGCGTTGCCTCTGTTGCCATTAGATTATGTGCTGGAAGGGATTCAAACACTTTAACAGCCTGGCAAATGACAGTCTGATTCTTCACTGAAATCAGCTGTGCGCCATTTCTTTTTCCCCCTCCTCTATAGCACACGGCACAAACACTAGTCCAGTCTGAATGTGTCTCAGTATTCCCAGAATCCTCTCCCAAAAAGTGGTCTTCATTAAAGAACACTCAACCATCCCATCATCATGTCAGTAGTTTACAGAGGGAGGTTAAATACTGCCCAAATATCACGTCAGTGCCATTGTTGTCCTTGGCTGACGCCTTTGTCTCCTCTTCTTCCCTCTGAGGAACATGTTCAGGTCCTTTTATTGTGGAAGTGTGGAGAAATGGTTGGATGAATTATGAAATCGGAAGTTTACAATGTGGACTAAAAGCTCCCGTCGAGCTGAAACATCCTGTTCATTCATATTTTCCAAACCTTTAGCTTCACACTCATTTTCTGCTTCTTCTTACCTTGTTCTGCAGTACAGACTAGCGATGGGATTCATCTCAGGATTGGTTCCACATCTGAACATCCACATTTCAGATCACTGTCTCTGACAGCATGGTTCAGTGAGCACACATTTAACTTCGTTCGTTCCTCTTTCTTTGCCCTCAAATGTGTGTCAAGTATGGGATCTGTGAGTAGGTTTATCACAAAATGTCCGACAATTAGTGGAGATTTGTGAAATATTTCATCCAGTGTTGTAGACAATTCCTCCCATCTTCACCTGAACAAACTTCTTCTATGACCAACTGTGTTAACAGGTTCCAAATATCTAAAACCTTGGAGCCAACCAAGCCATCTTCAGTGATGCAAAATCCTGTGAGGACCACATCTTATTCCATCTCTGCTCTTGACATTCCAGCTGATTTTAAGGAAAAATAGTACGTTTATCTGATGAGCTCCTGTGGATAACGTCACACATTGCATCAGTTTTGAAATTCCTGCGCCCTCTGTATCTCGCTTCACGACAATCCTTCTGTTTCATCTGTGCACGAGCACGCTCTTAACACTGGTAAAATGTGAGAGCTGTTGACTCAACATAAACTCTTCCAGGTCTCTCAGACATCCAGCAGGTGTCTTCATTTATTTGTAAATTAAAAGCAGTTGTTTCTGATAAAGACCTGCTGCCGGTGGAATCCTCTTCACTTGAAAAGGTTGTGAAAGATTGTTGAAGCTCTCCGAAGTTTTTCAATAACATGTGTTTCAGCTGGGTTGGGTAGATTTTTCTCAGTTACGTTTTTTGGGAGGGTTTTCCATTCCTTTTCAAACCGAGTGTCGAAGGACAGAGGATGTTGTGCATCGTACAGATTGTAAAGCCGCTTGAGGCACATTCCAGATTGAGTGACCGGATTTGACTTCTTCCGAAATGAAAAGCATTTATTTCGACAGGTTTTCACGTGAAAGCAACTTCAATCTTCCATTGAGATTGTATTTTTTTCCATGAGGGATCCTGGTGAACTGATGAAAACTGCTGATATAATGTGGGATACGTGTTCCAGGAGATACCCACAAAGCAACATATGTGACACTTACTGTGCGTCTGTCCGTCCTGAAGAGGGATCGCTCCTCTGCTGCTCTTCCTAAGGTTTCTCCATTTTTGGGGATTTTGTTTCCTTTTTGAAGTGTGTCATACAATGTACAGGTTGTAAAGCTCCTTGAGGCAAAAATATGATTTGTGATTTGGGGCAATATAGATAAAACTTCAGCAACAGTGTTTTCTACACTGAATTTAAATGCAGTTAAACAAAAACATGCTGCATGTTCTTCATGTTTGTCAGTCTCTTACAGTTGCTTCTGTCCTCTTCCTCCTGCAGCTTTCCTTGAGAAAAAGAAAGTGTGAACTTTTACCCCTCACTCTGCAATATGATTCTGAAAATACTCTACCTGTTTTGGTTAACGGGTTGGCTCATGTCCACTTTGATGGTTAGCGTTTCCTCCGTTACAACTGTCATGCTGTTGTTTTTTGGATTGTTCCATCCACGCTCTCTGCTACGGGGCATTTTAGGGTCCAAGTCCTCTCTTGGTAAATGTCGGTCTACACTTCTAGGTCTGTCATGGCCCCACGGTTGAAATCTGCCTCTCTCTTCCCAATTGGGCTCCTCTTCTGTCAGCTCCTCGTAACGGTCTTCTCTGAGCGGATGGTACGCTGGTCTCTGCTGTTCATGAGGAGGATTTTGGCACTCCTGGGAGGACTGCTGTAAGCGTGGGTGACTCCTGGGTGGCCCATTCCTTCCACGACTGAACCTCCCTTTTGCGGGGTAAAGACCTCTCTTCCCACCATGGTTCATGGGACCATTTCGGTTAGCATGTCGCACAGGGTCTGGCCTGTCTTGTGGCAAAGGGCTCCTTCTAGCTTCATGATAGTTAGGGTCTTTCCAGGTGTCTTGAAAATGGCCTGCTCTCATGTCTTCCCGCTCATGAGACCTGCTTTTCGGCTTCCTGAAACGCTCCTGCATGGAGCCCAACTGATGAGGACTCCTCTGACGATTAAAGTTAAAGTCGTGATCTCTGCGACTGTCGAAGTGTTCCCGCCGCAGGGGATCCCTGTTGTCTATGCCATGATCATGCTCTACTATAAGCGGTCCCGAGTGCAGAATGTCACCTCGAGCATCTCCTGCAAACCCATCTCTGGGTGAGTCCACTGAGTAACGCTGTTCCCCAAACTCCTCCTCTTTCCCGTACCTGTGATGGCACAAGAGGAGGTGAAATGGTTCAACAATGATACAGAGAACCAACACATCTGCTTTTAAATCTACACTTAAATGAAGCTTTGAACTTAACTCCTAATTTACAGCTCTAATGATTAAATTAATAACAGGCAGAAAAACTGGGTTTTGCTTAGGGCTGGCCGATCTGATGATCTTATTACAGAGACAATCTAAATTCATCATAAGATCTGCTTTTCAGAGAAATTGAACAGATCACATCATTAAATAAATGAATAACAGCACCATCCAGCACTGTAGTAGCAGTGTACTTACAGTATTGTGCAGCGTGTTGCATTATGGGTTGTTAGTAGCATTAATGCTGCTGGACTACCAAGTGTATTTAAGCCTGATTATAGTGATTTTTTAGGGTATTTCAGTGCAAAAAGTGTTCAGTTAGTCAATTTTCAACTGTAAGAGTTTGTATGTTTTTTCTTCCTCTGAGGAAATAAAGTCATGACGACTTCATATAGCAAGAATTTCAGTATGTCAGTGAGATGCTGGTGGATGTACATGTCTACAGTAATGCAAGTTTTACAGATTTTTTGCCGAGGCAACAATGCAAAACACAACATAGAGATCTTTTAAGTTATAATAAGAAGTGTAGCGATATTTTTGGTTCACTGTGAAACTGTGGTGGGGAAAATTAGACCATGACAGGTCCCACAGTTTAGATAATAAGAAACACTGCACTGGTACAAGATTATGCAAAAAAGTTTTTAGTCAAATAACATAAAAAGTCATCACCCTGCCGTAGAGACCCTATATCTCTGTACAGCCCTTTGGTCAACATTTGTTGTTTGAGATGTGCATTGTAAATAAACTGACTTGAGCTGCCAGAAACCTTGGGAAAATCCTGCTACAATTTGGTTGTAACAAGTCGACATTATACAAAATTGAGGAAAATTGGATTGTGATTCTACCTCAAATATCATTGCCATATGATATTTTGGCCAGATCGTCCAGCTCTAGTTTCACGGTCCCGTGACTGACTGTTTTAAACCTGTTACACCCCTAAACACAAACAGATTTCACATGGGCCTGGACTACATCACTGCAGCAAAGCAAAAACTAATTTTCAGGTGGTGTTAAGTCTCTTTTGATGTCTCTCATATGCTCACTACCAAGTGTCATTATAGTTCTCATTTACACTAATAACTATGTTCAACATAAAACATGCAGAAATGTTAATTATAAGAGGAATTTGCAGAGCAAAAAACTAAAGCCATGCAATATTAGTCAGACTAGTATTTCTCATTCCAGAAAGTCAAGAAAACAAGTGAAGAATTCTGTTCTACAGAAATTAGAAAGATGAGAATCCTCATTAATCTTCTTTTCCATTTTTGTGCTGCAAAGCATTTTGCTTAAAATTTACCCAAGGTGACCGGCGTCATCCATTTCTCTTCTGTGCCTTTTTAAGGGGGGGATCCTCTCTTGATGTGGGGTCTCCCTTCGTCTATTCCTGTTAGGACTCTGTACATTCCTTCGTCCTCTCTCCCTACCTGCCCCACCTCTTTGGTCATCTGACCTCACACCAGGACTGAGGTCCCTGAACCTCTCTCGACCCCTACCCTGGTCTTCTCTCCTCCAGCCCATCCCCTGCTCTCTCTGCGACTGGTCCGAGCGAGATCTTGGTGACAAAGGCAATCTTTCCCTCTGCAGTCTCAGTGGTGACTGGGACCTCCGCCTATCTTCAAAATTCTCAAACTGTTCTCTAAACCTTTCTCTGCGTCTGTCTCCTTCCACTCCTCCATTGTGCAGTGGGGAAAGCCTCCGTTCAGCGTAGCTCATGACATCATGGAAGGGTGACGGCCTCCTGTGGTAAAACTCTTCTGGATGGTGTTCGTGCTCAAAGTGACGGTCATCTGGGAAGGGAGGGGATCTTCTCTGGCCATCTGGGAATGTGTCATCTCTGAAGTAGCCCCAGTGTTCTTCAGGATGTTCTCCGGAGTGAGGACTCCTGCCCAGCGGCATCCCATCCAGTTCTGCAATGACTTTGTGAGGATCAAAATCTGGTTCATCCCATGGGAACCTCCTAAAAATAGAAATATTGAGAACAGATGTCACCACGTGATACACAATCACTCTTCAATTAATTAACTGTTCTAACCTGATTTATTCCAGTAATCTATCTTTATTATTTAAGATTATTGTGGATCATAAAAAAAGAAACTGATCTTGTTGGACACAGCCTAATTTTAACAGACAGAATATTATTACCTGTAACGTGGTGACTGAGATCGCTGCCTTGACATTTTGTCAACCTTAAAAAAAGCAGAGTGGCAGACTGAAGTGATGATGTAGTCAGACAGGAAAACAAACTACTGCTGGGCCTATGACAATACCCTTTTCATTTTACAACATAAGTTACACAAGGATTGTATGATCTCATAGTACTTAATTATAATGCTCTGATACGTTGATCTGCTTATACAAAAGTTAGGGAAAAAAAAAATCTATCATTAGTTTATAACTCATAACCTTTTGCAAAAACCCTGCCTTAATTTTGTGGAGCATAAAGTGTACTCAGAGATTGGTTAGATGTTTTGACCCATCAAAAGTGAAGACACATATTTCACTGACTGTCATACATAGTGCAAAACATGAGCAAAACTGTCCACGCAAGAACTTAAGATCAGAAAATATTTGGAATTTCTACTTGAAAAATCCCTCAAATATATTTTTCACTGATTAAACATTACAACTTTAAATAGGATTAAATGTAGGACTAGAAGTTTGGAATAATTTAGTGTCAATGTACATTTACATGCCAGGGGGTTAATATTTTAGACATTATCTACATAAATAATTCAGTTTATAGCTCCACAAAGTAAACATAAACATGGTGAATGAGTTTCAGCTTTAATTTAGTTGTCAAACCGATCCCACCCCTTCCCCAAAGACTCGGAAAATACACCGTTACATTTTGTTATGCGTTAGTTAACTAACTACCTAACATTCATGTTTTCAACTTACCCATAGCAGCTAACGCTAAGTGAGCACACTTGCTAATGTTGCTGCTAACCTACACTTCGCTATTTTAAACATTACGGAAACTGATTTTATCGTACATTAAGCCACAATATCGGAATGTTTAAGTATACCCAGCAGCCCTTCAAAACATTAAAGCTGAATAAATGTCCAGGATAATAAGATAAGTAACTGTTTGCTAGCTAACGCAACTTAGCAACTAATGTTACGCAGTTCACTTACCTTCGTACACGAGACGCGCGCAAGACTGACACACCAAGCTAACGCAATATAACTACAGTATTTGCGAAGAAAATACAACCTATAAACCTATTTATCTTCAAATTAAAGTAAAATCTGGTTTAACATGTTGTGTTTCCCATTAAAAATGAACCAAAATAAAATGGCTGTAGAATGTAACTGTGTCCAGGCACTTCCGCTACGCACGGATTCTTCAAAATAAAAGCATAATGATCTCTTGAAAATAAAAGCTTACTATCACTATAAAGATAATCTGCAACTCACAAAAAACTAACTAAATTCTCAATTAATTTCTGCTTTAAGATGTAACGTGTATTAAAACCAAGGCAAAATTTATATAAAATAACAGTTCTATACAAAACAACCAAAATGTACCCAAATGATTTGTAGCTTAAATGATGATGAAAAAAACAACTATAGTTTAATCTGATCTCAAGGTATGATTTGTGACTCTGTAGCCTGGTTTATAATATAATTAAAACATATTTTGAGCTTTTTTTTTAATCATTTCATAGATTAGTTCTTGTGGAAGTTGATTACTTTGCATCAGGGTTATTATCGTTAACAAAAATTAAGACTAAAAGTAAAACTAGCCATGAATTATTTATTTTTTTAACTGAAATAAAAATAAAACAGACTTTTGAAACATGAAAACTAAATAGAAACTACACTGAACCATGCAACAGAAATTAAAATGAAATTGAGTCGCAGGCAAAATCAACTTTGTTCTGGTTTTTCAAGAGTAAAATGTCTTTGTAATAAACTGTGGTTTTATAAGTCATATTTAATGTCATGTATTCTTTCATCCTTACATAAATCAAGGCTTCTGTCAGAATACCTGAAAACTCAAACTAACACTAACGCTGAATAAAAACTAAACTAAAACTAGTTAATTCCTCAAAATAAAACTAAAAATGACTTATCCGCTCATAAAATAACACAAAAATGTAGTTTGAAAACTACAATAACTCTGATTCTAAGTGATAAAGACTTTATAAAGACCAAAACACACAATTAGAAGTCATTTTTGTTATAAATATGTAATATAAGGACAAAATCTGTATAACAGGAAGTGTCTGAGCATCACACACCTGTCATGTCCATGTCATGCTTTCAGTGTGGAATAAAATATGAATTAAACTCAAATTAGTTGTATTGTGTTCGGCTAAAAGAGTCAATAAAACTTAGGTTTTGCAGAAATTAACATTAAGAAAATAAGTTGAAAAACTCATGACATAAATCAACAATTGGTCATAATTATGCTCACGGGTTTGATTTTGTTCGTTTTGACTTAAACTTGTATTTTCTTATCATTTCTGACCATTTATCAACATTGTTTGCCTTTGTATCGGCCAAACCCAAACAAAAATGATGTTTAAGATGAAACGTTACGTCCTGTTCTGTTATAAAACATGAAAACAAACTGATATCTTAAAGTAAAAAACAAAAAAAAAATCATTATTGACTCCACTTTTTGCAGATTAGTTTTAATTTCAGAGCAGCATAAAGTCAACAGACAGTGAGTTGTAATGAAATAAAAGTGGCTGCAGTAAGCTCTACACTAAATTTATCATTTTACGTTACTTTTTTTGAATGTTAAAGACCCAACATCATCTTTGACATTTCATTTGTCGACCGGGAATGTACAGTTATCCATCTCACTGACACAAAATGGCTTGATGAAGTTTATTGTTCGTTTTCAGCAGTTTTCCATGCACCACATCTACAATGATATATTCCACCAAGCTGCAGTGTCACAGAGTAATATTAGGATAAACAGTATGTCCTTTATTTTGACTTCATATACATCCAGGAGACCCTCTTACAATGAGCTGAATCTGAAGGGCTAATGAGCTAACGTGAAGCCGGCAGGAGCTGGAAAACATGAAGCCGCACTCCGAAGGGTGCAGCAGTCACAGCTAAATGCATTTTCCCCTCAAAGTGATGCCTCGGATTAGCAGTAGACCACCTTTACCGCTGCGGGAACCTTTGTTAAAGTCTATGTTTGAGGTTTCACTTCCAGTCATAGGTGATTCGAACAGGCAAAACATGAGCAGTGGACCTCTACTGAAACGCTACACTTCCCCAACCACCACCATTGTTTTATTTTGTATATTTCATAATCCATCCCTGGTTTTTAATTTTTACATATTCCTGATTGAAACAGATATAGCATTCTGATTTCTCTCTTCTTGTGAACCTTGACCTGAAGACGTGACGTTGAAATAAGAACAGATTTTATACGTTTCTGTGAGGGGGGGGGGGTGTCTTCTCTATTCTCAATACTGGAGCAAGTCAAAAGATTTTTTCAGTCAAGAGATAGTGTTTTAAAAGTGGAAACGTAAGCCAGTCGTGTTTGTCTGTTTGTGTGTGTGTCAGCATTTGAATTGTTGTGTTTTTGGTGACTAGTTTGTTACTAGCTGGTTAACATTACCTGTCAGTGTTTTCTGTCCCTGAAAAAAGGAAATATAATAAAGAAATAGAGTACGATCCACCGGCCAGAAAAACAAACAGCTGAATTGATAAATAATCAGAAAATTGCAGAGATTGGATTGTGACAAGTCAACATGTTCTTTCTGGTGTGTGACCATACTCTGTAACTTACTCAGATGACAAGCAGCATGTTCTGTTTTTATGTTTCAGGTGTTCTTGTTCCCCTTTTAATATATTTTGTTGGTTGTCAGGGTACAAAATTTGCCATAAGAGGAATATCTGCAGAAACGTCTATTCATTTGCACTGTACCTGTAACTTTAAACTACGTATAAGAATAAAAACACATGACCGAGATGGAATTTGCAGCATAGCAAAGCAAGAATTACACTTAAATCCCATTTTTCTTTCAATCTTTGTGGTTCTTGAGGTGCAGCCGAAAAGCAAACACAGACGAGCCGAGGGAATATTTGCAGCTCCTGAGCTTTTGCTTCTTTACTTTCAGGATGTTTTGGTGGAAAAGTACGTTAAGACGAAGCACAGGCTGACGGTAAAGCACAGAGTAGGGGCTGCACAGAGGTTTTAAGGCCTCAGAGGTGATGAGCTGCGAGGTGGTGAGGTATATTTTAGTTGGGGGAATGAGTTATCCAGATGGCGATACAAGAGCAGTGAAACACACAACTACTCTAAGTGCACACTATGAACTTCAGCTAGCGTGGTTACAGTCAGTGCCAGACGAATACACAACACACTGTGTCAATATTTTCCTGACCTGCAGATAAAAATACAGGACTTTTGACATATTATTTCCCCTCACAGGTTTTCTTCACATCCTCGCCGTGGGGTCGTCCACAAAACAATCAAGTGATGAGCAGCAGAGAAACCAAAGCTATACGCTACGGGTTATAATATCAGTCGTGGATGGTTTTCTCCAGGAAACAGCTACAGCGGACTGGGCTTTATAGTGTAAGAGTCGCTGTGAGCAGTTGAGATAAACACACGGGAACCATCAGACAGAAAGGGAGAAAACCCCCCACACAGCTACAACCGAAAACAGCTCCACAAGTTAGTCCTCACTGAAGATTCAGGATTCATCCACCGGCGTCAGTCTTACCGCTTCGATCAGCTCTTTATGATGACGCTCCACCGAACAGTCGGATCTATTTACAGTTTTACAAAAGCAGAGATTAAAGCGGACGAGAGTAAAGTGATATTTTGTGGCAGTGCTGATGGGCTAGGAAATGAAGTAGGATGTACGACAGAGCAGATTTTAGATGGAAGAAAAAAAATCATGAGGGGTTTAATGTCGTGAATGTGAAATGTATATAAACTGTAAATGAAAAGTGGGCTGAACCTCGAGTCCCGGACGTTTGACATGGACAAAGTCTAGTTTAGTTGGTTTGGTTTAGTTAACTTTCCGTTTCTGATGTCGTATCTGCTGCTTTCTCTTTTACTTTAAAATGTAATCTCAGTATTTCCATCATTTTGTCAAACTGGGTTGTGTTTGCGAGTCAAAGTCGCCCATCTGCACTGCCTCAAAACGTGGCCAAAGCTGAACAGTTATGTGTGGAGTGTGTGGTTTGATTGTACAGGTGAGAAATCAGCAGCGGTTTATGGTGGAGATGTTGTTGTCGTTGGTTGTTGTTGGTTGTTGTTGTTGCGGTGCGGATGAAGGTGCCGGTCTCTGGTCTGTTTCTCCTAGCTCCTGTTTAAACCGAACTTGCCAGCTCCTCCTAAAAGACAGAAAAGACACAATGGACTCAATTTCTGGACCACTTTTCTACAAAAACACAATATTAATTTAACACATAAACATAACACCACACATAAACCTGTTCAGAACTTGGAACTTGGAAAAATGAAACACTTGTGAAAAGTGTGTTTGTTTCATGGTTTAAACTTAGTGCCCCCTAACCCTCCCTAACAATCGTAAACTAGATTTGTTGTGTGTCTGGGTGTTTGCATGTCTCTACCGGGCTACTGGACGTCCAGTTTGCTGGGCCCGACGCTGGGGATGAGCTGGGAGGATTCGGAGGCGGCGCTGTACGCTTGGATCAGCAGGTTCTTGTTGAGGTCGCCCACCCCGCTGCCGGCCTGCAGCTTTGGGTAGGGGGGCGTTTCTGCACCGTGTCGCTGTCCGCGCCCGTGGGCGTCGAGGTCCATCAGGTGCTCCAGGGGGCAGCTGTTACTCTCGCCGTCTGTTCCCTCGGTAACCGGTGAAAACTCGTGAACACTAGCCTGCTCGTCTCTGGACACTGGACTGATGGAGACAGATGGAGAGCTTAAAGAAACAATAATGACAGAGACATAGTGTTTAATTTTAACTACAGGATTAAACATTAGCAAATAGATTTTAACTAAATGCATCTATCCTTCTTCACCTAAAACATAACTATGGCTCTGTTCACATGTACGCATGTCCTGGTGATCTGATCACAAGTGGACAGCCTTGAGTACCGGTGTGAGTTCACCCAATACGAACTGAGGATGCATTGAGATTTAGTGTGAACTTAGAGCTGTCCACTGTGATCAGATTCCCCAAAATGGCATGACATGTCAAATGTCAACTGGGATTCTCTGTGAGGTGAGTGGAATGACAATGAGATGCATCGCTGGAGAAAAAGAAGCCCAACAGTCTGACTGATTGGCAGTAACGTCACTGCAGTCTAAACTTTGCATGCAAGGTTAACGGGATGGTTACGCTAAAAAGAAGTGAAATCAATCACGATGACCTGCAGGATGAACAGAGGCAGATATAAATATAAGATATAGAGATAAAAACATCTCACCTGACATCCATGGACTGAACTCCGTCAGACAGCTCGTCCACACAGATCTTATTCTCCAGGGGTCCCAGGAGGATGACGGGGGCCTCAGCCGGAGTCGGGGCATCCTCCTCCAAACCGACAGCAGCCTCGGCTTGGACCTCAGAAGCTGAAAACACACAAAGTGTCATCAGAAAGATTCAGAGGTGCTGCAGGTCTGATCCAAATAGCCCAGATGGGGTTTATTAACTGGTTTTAATCAGCAGACTGTGGACACTCTGTCTTTTAAATAATTTCACTTGCACACCAGAGATGCAAACAGCGGATGAACAGGGTAAAGGCACCTTAAAATGCAGTGTTTTACCTGCAGCAGCAGAAGCATCTTTGGGTCAGACGGTTCAATAAACGCTGCAGCATATTTTCAATCTGTTACTGCCAATAACCATGAGGGGGTGCTGTTCCCCCAGCTGTCTGACACTGCTGAGTCACACTGCAGCTGATCACATTCAATTTCATACAAAAGTAATTATGAGACAAACAAGATGAAAGAGGTTGTGGAAAGAAATATGCTGCAGCTGAATTAATGAGCGAGGGGGAAAGGGAAGTAAAGATAATGTTATGAAAAAAAAAACAGAACAGACACAAAAATGAAAGAAATTAAGTTGCAGAAAATGAAGTCAGCAGCGACGTGTAGCATCCGCTCTATCTCGAACCTGACGTGATTTTTTATTATGTTGTCGGTCAAAATCGGTGAATCCCAATCTGCATCTTTTTGTTAATCAATAAAACAACATTTAATTCTTTAAATTACAACCACAAAACAATTTTGCTCTGATAGGAGCTGATTCTCAACCAACCTTCAACACTGAAATGTAGCAGAAATAATGTCAACACGATGCTGAAACATTTGATGCTATATGGTTGTAAAAAGGTTAATGTTACGTGAGTCACTGTTGAAATTTTAACAAGATCTGACGCTCGTGTTTTCTTGTCTTTTTGGAAGGAACGAGTGACAATTGTCTCAAAAATCCCAGGTTTTAGTATCAGTAGAATATTGACATTCTTTTATCTTGGACAAATCCCTGAAGGACAGAGTAAAAGTGATCCCTGTCTCCTAAAGATCTTGATATCTGTATTGATTTTCATACATATGTGGTGTTTTTTGTGGCATTGTGATTGTTACCTCTTGAACTAAACTCACTTGACTTGACATTTTTTGAGTGTTGCAGAACATTTTTCTAAGCTCGCAACATCCATATGTGAATGTAACGTATGTACATACAGTATATTGAATTTCCTTTTATGAAATATACATCAAGTGAAAGTAAATATGTATAAACTGTACGTGAAATATATAGGAAACCTAATAGAAACAACATATAATATCTATGTGTTGATATTTGATAGTATATGGCCTTATAGGTAACATATAAGAACATCGCTCTTGATAATGACATTTCCGTGTAGTTTGCAGATAAGCAGTTTCCACTGTATTCTCATTATTAAAGTACTTTTGCCTGAGGTTAACATTCACCATGGGCAGCAGACGGAGGCTCCACTTCACTCTTCCGTGTTCGTTTCATAATCTCCTCAATTCTCTGTAAAATGACACAAAACAGAAGAGAACAGTTTTCACTTTGTGACTGACTTTAAAATAAGACCTTTTATTGGTTTGATGTGAAACATGCATCATTTATGAGACAGATGTGACAGATGTGCGGTACCTTCTTCCTCTGCAGCCTCTCCTGCTCCTCCTGGATGTGCAGCAGCTCTCTCTCCTGCCTCTTCCTCTCTGCCTCCCTCTGGGCTCGCAGGAAGGCCTCCTCCCTCTGAAAAACATCCATCCAGGTTTACTTTTTAACTCACGCTATACCTAATGCTAGACATGTTCTGACGGCTGACCTCTCTGTCCAGCTGATCCTGCATGTCCTTCCATCTTTGCTCCTTCTGTCGTCTCTCCTCGTCCTCTTTGCTCCTCCTCTCCTCCTCCCGCCTCACTCTCTCCTCCTCTGCCTGCAGTGCTGCTCTCTCCTGACGCTCCCTCGCCTCCTGCAGCCTCCTCTGCTCCTCCTCGGCTCTCAGTCTGAACAAACACAGGGGAGCTTTGAGCTATTCTTGACTTTGACTGGTTTATACACAGTCGTGCATGTTATTAAGTTGATTCATTTTTCTTTCATCTTCTATTTTCCCCCCTCCTTTGTTTTTGGGAACAATAGCCTAGTGTAACTTCCTCTAATTGGTCCAAAAGTCCAAACCATCCAACCATGGTCCAGTTTGAACTAGACCAAGACCACCTCTTTTTGTCGGATCAATGACCAGCTGTTTTATCTGCACCATCGTCCGAGTGAGGTTTCACACCTACCAGCTTGGTTCAGGTCAAAGTGAAAAGTCTGACAGTCCAGACCACATGAGGCTGTGTGAATGTGTCCTTAATCTAATCTGGATTTTCCACATTATCAGTGGTTTTGATAGAAAAGGACAAAAAAGAAAAGCCTTTAACAAATACCGTCACCGTTTGTCAGCAAATGCTTTATATGTGTTGACTCAGTGAAATACAATATTCATTTATGTGTAAATCCATAAAACAATGTTTGATTTTCTAAATTAAAACTGAAAAGCAATGACTCAGATAGATTTGATTCAATTCTTTGTGAAAACATTTTAAATAATGCACTTCTGTAATGTTTTATTCATGGATACATAAAGTCAGAGTAATTTCCAAACAATCTCCTGCAATAAGTCGCGCTTCAAGCTGTCGCGTTTAGTCTCTGCATCTGAGCTGAACAAGTTAGTTCACAAACACTAAACAATAATCCTGTTGTCGTCCAATGTTCTTATATCACATATATGGATTTTCTTTCATCTAATTGACAGATATAATAGTATGGATGGTTCCATACTTTATTATGCACCAAGAAAATTCAGGGTCTGCCTGGATCAAAATTCACCCAGTCTGGTTTGACTGTATACAAAGCACAATGTACAAATTATCACCCAGTTCTGTGTTGGTTCTTTCAAACTCATTACCAAAAGTCTGACACTTCTTTTTGGAATTCATGGCCAGTAGAGCTCATTTACATTAAATTATACCACCTGCTTTTGAGTTAAAAAGCAGAAATTAATTATTTTGACTGTGTGTCCAATTTTATTCAGGATACTGTTTTGAAACCACTTTAATAAAGTATAAATTAGTGTCTCCAATTTTTAGCCAACTTCATTCCAACTTTCACACTTCTTTTTGTAATTTATGGTCAAAACACAAACACAGAATTATACCATGTTTTTGGGTAAAATAATAATAATAATTACATTATAAACAGTCAAACTGGTTCAATTTTGTCTCTGGAAGACAATAGTTTCAAACTTCCACTGAGGACCAAAAATCAACCTTTAAACTGCAAAAACATAATGATTTTAATTTTACTACATGTATCGATATCGACTGACATGACATTTTTTTATCATAACATTTTTGGCCATTATTGAATTTCCCCCTCGGAATAATAACGTTTGTCTGTATCTGTATATCAGCCAACCCCTTGAATAAATATTGAATCTGTTATTCCAGTTTGAAAAGAAACTGGACTCATCCACGGACACACCTCTCCTCCTCCTGCCGCTGTCTCTCCTCCTGCTCCTTCTGTATTCGGGCCAGACGTCGTCTCTCCGCCAGCAGCCTGGACGCCTCCTCGGCATCCGTCGTCCCACCGACACTCCTGCCTGTGGGCGTCCCGGGAGACTCTGTGGACGCACAGAGACCAACTCTTACAATCGAACCTGCACAAATCTGAGGCCCAAAAAACCTGAGCTAACTAAACTGAGTATCTTTGGATTGTGGACCAAACCAGACATTTAAAGACATCATCGTTGGATTTAGGAAACATTGACATTTTACGGACCAAACAACTAACTGATTCGATGACAAAAGAATAACCGACAGATAGAAAAAGAAAATAATCCTTTGCTGCAGCGCTAATTATGCATTAAAGTAACTTCATTATTGCTTCTTCTTGTATATTTGGGTGAATTGATTGTAAAATCTTCCAACATGATGCATTCATGAGCAGCTTTATAAACTGGGAAAATGACAGATATGAGATATCAGATAGGAGCTCATAAAAAGTATTATGTCACACGTGTTTACCTGCATTCAGCTCTCTGCTGGTGGATTTGGGGATCTTCTTCTCTGATGTCTCAGATTTGGTCGATTTCCTCTCTAAGGTGCCGTGACCTTTGACCTCAGAGTGACCCCTGTCGTCGGGCGTGCCGGGAGTGGTGGCCCTCTGCCGGTGTGGGGAGGGAGGGTATTGACCGGGGGAGCAGGGAGACTGGGCACGACTCCTGGTCGACCTCACCCTGAAAAACAACAACACCACATCAGCTCACCTGGTGTGTGTTTGTGTGTGTGTGTGTATGTTATTGTGTGTGCGTGTTGTACCGTTTTGGTGTGGCGGGGCCTTTGCTGTTGGCCCTGAAGGAAGCACTGCGGGCAGGTATGTTCGGAGCCTCCCCCTGCAAATCACATGGTAATATGAGTCAGCAGCAGCGTTAATGTCGACAGCACATTTTCATTTAGTTTATTGCCTCGTCCACACTAATACGGATACTTTGCAAAACAAACATTTTTCTCTACATTTACCAGTGGCACCAACTGACCAATTAGATTTACATTTAAACACAAATATCTGCACTTTCTACTCCTTATTTTTCAAAAGAGGCTTGTTACTTCATTTTTTTTTATTTTGATCATAGTGAGCCTTCCCAACATCATGATCAATTTCAACCTACATAGACCAACCCTAGGTTTATAGAGCAGCGCATATCACGCATAATAGACAACATCAAAACAAGACAAAACAGACAAGAGAGGGAGATTTAACTGCGAAGAAAAGGTGTCATCTATTTAATGAGAGATGAGATGTCAGACACCAGGAGAACCAATACCGACGTAGATGATGTAACGTTCAGTTAGTTTTGCACAGAAACAGCCAAAAGAAATAATTCAATAATAAGAAAATAATACGTAAGAGCTTGTGCTTTTGTAAGTAAAGAAGCTTAATGTGTACTTCTACCTGAGTAAAGAATGTCTGTACAGTTGCTACCTCTGGGAAGTCTCTAGGAAATGAATGTAATGTCCCCTGTGTGTGTGTGTGTGCATATTTTTACATATTTGAAAGATTAACATAACAAACAACAGTTGCTAATGTGCCCTTTCAGTTCTGAACATCTTTGTGATAATGAGTGTCTAGTAAAGTGTCTAGTGCTCTGTGTGTGTGTGTGTGTGAGAGGTCGGACTACCGTACCGTGGGTGTTTTGGCTTTGGACGTCTCCTCGGGAAATCCAGCGACGCTCCTGCGGTTGGAGGAACTTCTGTACGGTCTGTGGTTGTTGGGGGAAGCTGTACGATGGGAAACAACGGACACTGACAGGTCACAAACAGACAAAAACCCCACGTGACACAACACAAACACAACAACGTTAAATATTGTCATGAGTTCAAAACTTGCCAGTCAAAATGTCCGGAAATAGTTCTCACAAAACGTCTATAGCTATGATGAAGGCTATAAACAGAACTTTTTTTGAGCTTTCTCACCTCTCTCTGGGGAGTGGAGGGCGGCTGAAGAGTTGGACAGCTGTTTGTTGATTGGCTGATCCGAAGCGGGCGGAGACAGGAAGTCACCGACTGACAAAAACAAAGATGACACATTACTGAACTGAACACATTACTAAAAGTCACAGATACGTTCAATAAACGATTGATGCCTGATGCCAGATGCCAGAACAAACACACCACCACGTGACAAACACAAAACTGCCAGCTCACACTGAGAATAATCCTGCTGATCAATGAGCCGTGCAGGTCGCTGAATGAATTAACCTTGGTGAAGTAAGACAGAAATGAAGCTGCAGTCTGCTTCATCATCAGATGGAGGGTGATGAGGCAGCCGCTGCAGTGATATGAAACTGAGAGGGAAAATACTTTCCAGAGCGCCTGAAGGCATCGTGACAACATCCGACGGGACCTTCCAAATTCTGTCTTGGGTCTGTTATAAACCCTGCTCAATTATCAATATTTCTAGTTTCTGACAAATTTAAATTTAAAGACATAGACAGGCTTATGTCACCTGTAGACATTCACGTCCTTCTCAAAGATTTTCTTCATTAAGTTGGAGAAAATGAAAATGTGGCAAAAGTTAGTATTTCAGTCAGGTTTTATTTGAGTCACAGGCTGTAGAAAATCTACCCTGTGATGGTGGTTTTGGCGGCTCATATGTGTTTTCAGACAGGTTAAATAGGTGACTGACAGATTAATTATCGATCGCTGTTACGATTCCATCAGATGCGACTCTACTGCTCTCCTCCATGGCTCATTAGAAGCAACATGGCAGCTCCCATAACTGTGATATTTTGCTTTCACCTTTCCGCAGCAGCATGAAACGGCATCAGCTCATATATCTTTGTATTTAATCTTTCAGAGAGGAGAGAGCTGCAGAGGGAAGGTGCACATTTTTTAAGTTTTTCCCCTTATTTCCACCTCCTGCAGCTTTAACCATTAAACAGGATACTAGTATTTATCATGTATACAGGGATATGAAGAACCAGATTTCTGTGTTGTAAATGCCACATCCTGAATATGATCAAAGCCGGGATAAGCCTCAGGACCGAGCTACTAGAAGTGAACAAATCTTGAGAGGGTCCAAATGAATTTTTCCTTGACTTGGCAACTTTAATATAAAGAACTAGAGGGAAAACATCCCATCAAGTTAGTGATTCAGAACATGAACTGAGTTGAAATTAAGAGAATTTTCTCCTCCTGGGTTTAAAGCAGTTCAGCAAAAGTGCAAAGAAATCAGTAAATCCCACAGTGGCTTCATCTGTGATGTGGGACAGGAACGATTAGAACTGTCGGGTCCGAGTGTGTGCGTGTGTTGTGAACTGATTGCATTCGTCTGTGTGAGGGTGAAGTCTAATAAGTTTCACAGATAGCTACAGGGTGAATGTCTGGTATGATGTATTGTGTGTGTGTGTGTGTGTTACAGCCTGGGCTCCCTGCTGCGAATCATGTGTACGCATCACTAAACACAGCTCTGGG
>JAPQRN010000014.1:17986189-18007690 GCA_037367275.1 Coranthus polyacanthus | reverse complement strand
AGAACTTATTAGTCTGTAACAATTTACATTTGTTTCTCTAATTTGACTTAAAGACACCGGTTGTCCCACCCATCTATCTCTTTGCCCCATCTGGCCTGCTGTCTCTGGGTGCACGTCCACTGTGATTCAACCACAATATCCGCGTCTTTATCTCACTATCGCTGCTCTCTCTCTTCATTCCTTCTCTAACTTGCTCTCTCTTCCTTGTTCGTAAATTAAAGCCAGTTCTCCCCAACAATGCTCTGAATTCACGGTTCACACATGTCATAAACACACAATGTGACAAAGACATCCACACAAGCACAGAAAAACAGCTGCAGGTAATACAGCAGTAGAGGTGGTGGTGTGTGGGAGTGGGATGTACAGGCGTGGTACACACACACAGTTATGTGGTCTATACCGTTACGGGATTGGCTGGCACTGGAAGCAGCAGGAAGCTCATTGGGCTGAGCGGAGCCAATGGCATGGCAAGGCAGGGTCTTAGGGTTACCTGGGCAGCAGGTGAAGCAGAGCAAAGCGTTACACACTCACACAGCCATACGTTTACACACACACTCACATCTGTGCATTACTAGCACATGCAAAAAGGCACCAGCAACGATCTCAGAATATACTACAGTTAAGATCATCTTTTTATATGAAGTTGGACAAAACAAGCAACTAGAAAATGGCCGAATCATCTGCTCAAAGGACAACATCAGATCAGATCATTAAGCCATAATCACGGGCTGCTTCAGATAGAGTTTCCAACTTTGATACAGCTAGAATTGGAAAAATAACCATGTTTGATGAACTTTATAGCCAACATATCCCCTTATCTTTTGCCTCTCACTAGCTATATTTACTTGGACTCCTATATTCCAGTAATAATCTGTAAGCAGCCCAATGTAAGCCTCATGTAACCACCTCAATCAGAAGAGACTGGCCCAATCAAAAGGAATTTCCAGTCAGGCTGAGGGTGTTTTAACCTTTGAGTTCAGGAGGAAAATATTAGCATCTAACAACCACGGAAAAGCTTAATCCGATCATTTCTTTATATTCTTTCTGTGCATGTTTGCCCCATGTGAGGTTAACTTTAGGTGAAACACACCACTAGATGTCACTAAATATTACACACTGAATCTAGAAAATTATAAATAACACTAGGACTGACCACAAAAAAGTCATATTTTAAGTGTCATCGTGAACATGTCACAAAAGCCTGCAGTTAATATGGAAAGAAATAAGAAAAAACATGTGTATAAAGGCACATTACACTATAGATATAGCAACACTTCACATGTAAATGCACTGTCAAATCACTGGTTTCAATCAGACTGAAGAAATAAAAGACCATAAAGCAGGAAAAAAAGACCCAGTGATGCTGATGTTAAAAACATCGAGGACAACCATTCAGCTGCAGCACAGCCACTCTCAAATTATGCACGATACACCTAAAACTGCCTAACAATATCTGATAAAGGATTTGAAAGGATTCACATACGATAAAATACTATCAGACTACAATCCTAGTCATAATAAAACCAGGGCTGCCTCAAATGCAGCTTGTGAAAGGAGACATGAAAAGCAGTGATGAGATCGTTCTCACCTTATCTTCCAACTAAAGGTAAGGTTGGTTTCTCTGAACCACGTGAGCCACCTTTCATAGGGTTTTCTTACTGTACCTGAAGTCTTATTTAAATCACGAAGAAGTGGGAATGATATGATTGACAGTGAAGTTTCAAAAATCATAAGAACACTATCACTTTTAGGGAAACGATAAAAACAGGCACCATCTTGTTCTGTGTGCTTCCATTTGAGTTTGAAACCAGAGCTGGGATTGATCCGATCCAATATCAGTATCCGGTGCCTTAAAAATGTAGCCTTATCATCGTGGATTTAAGGCCAATGGAAAAGATTATTCATATCTGGATATCGTGACATTCTGTGCTGTACAATATACTGGACGAGTTTTAATGTCCCATAACGTATTCATTTTTCATATACCTCCTCATTAACAGTTATAACTTCATAACACTTATTTAACACCTTATTTCATATTTAATATCACCAACGCAGTAACAATCTACCTATGAAAAGGACATGGTCCCACTACAGACAGTCAAAAAGGCAGGTTCAGAGCAATGATTAAAACACTGGATTTGAGTATTTTACATCAGTGTATATGTTTATATAACTATTTTGTTAGAATAAATACTATGATACACTGTGAAACTGCCAGAATCTTAAAACTACCCAGTGCTTTATGGGAACTTGTTCATAGATTGAACAATATATTTTAATCCAAATGATGTTTTTTTAGACATGATTGTAAAATTAAAGGAATTAAAGGCCCATTTTGGAAGAATTGTGTGCTCTCATGTGCTTACACGACATTGGATTCAGTTTTGTGCTGGGAGCTGAGCATTTTTTTGACATGAGCTGACTGCATTTCTAGTGTTGCAGACTGTTGCAGCTGTAGAGGAGCAGACAAGAGGTCATGAAGAGCTCAAGAACGAGCCGAAGGATTTTAGTGGAAAATCCGACCCAAGTTCTCTACATAGAAATCTGTGCACAGGCTGTTGTCATGGATGTAGGCAACGGAGACAGCCGTTAGCTTAGTAATGAAGTTAGCTAACGTCAATAAAAGATCAGCTCCCAGCACAAAACAGACTCCAACAAAAACTTCATGTTACTAAACAAACTGAATGACAGAAAGTACAGTACAAGTCATGACCCAGAATGACTTAAAACATTACAAGTACACACTTCTCATTTCATGTCAAATAATACTCTTTTGTGTAGGTTATTCATGGTGAATTTAAGGCCAGTGCAGATGATGATTCATATAAGCAAATCCTGACATTTACACGAACTTTATGAGAACGCTTCCATAAATTGAACAATATGATTTAATCTAAGATTGTTTTTAGACACGATTGTAAAGTTAAGAGACGCTCATAAACAGTGGTTCACTACAGCCTCATGTAACCTTACACATAACACCACCCAGATAATAACAGCAATAATAATATTCATGAAAAAAAATATTTATAGACTGGAAGGTCAGTTTATTATTGGCCAATCAATTGGCCCACATTCCTTTTAACTTTCTAACACGACATAACTCATAGTTCAGAAAAAAACTACTGCTGAATTTTAGAAGTTTGTTATTATGAATGGACAGCTGTGTCTGTTGGAGTAAGTTGAAAAAACACAGATTTAACTCTGAGTTGGAGAAAATACGCAGCACGCAACACATACTCGGCGTCTTTGGCAAGTCTAGTCTCTGTCCTTTAATCGAATGGCCCACTGTAAGATGAGATGCTGCTGTTTTCTGCTGCAGTGAGTGTTCTGCTGGGCCTGACAGATCCCAGAGCAGCCTCTCTGCAAGTCAGCCTGGCAGGAGCCAGAATGAGCTGCTGGGTGGACCCTGATCCCAGGTCAGTGCCAGGACGACAAGGCTGATGGGTGCTGTGAATAATTGATGGCGTTATGAATGCACCACAGGATCTCGAGTCTAGCTGGTGGCACTCAGGCCTCCCACAGGCAACCAAAACATGACGGAAAAAGACGCCGTTTTTTGTCAGACGGAAGAAAACAAAAACATAAAATATCAGAGGTGGATGTCGGCAGAGCCTCGGATGTGTTTACGTGTGGTCTCGGTGCGTTCAAGGTTAGACGCAACACTTCTGGGAATTAAATCCCAGCTCTGACATAAAGCAGCAGGGGAATGACAGATGTATGCAGACACCTGTAGCCAATTTACAGTCAAAACCAGCAGTTTATCACCCAAACTTCATCATCACACACTGTAATAAACACACACAGCCCGATGAGACAAAGCGCTGAGCTGCTCCTGCATTGCAGCCTCCACACCCTTTTCTTCATCGCTCCTTCTCCTCCTCATCTGCCTTTCTTTATCCTCATTTCACCTCCTCTGCTTTGTCATCTCCAGCCTTTGGTCCCACCATCCCCCCCTCTTCCCCCCCCTGATCTCCAGACCTCCTCCTCCTCCCACAAACACCTCTCCTTCCTCTTCACCACTCCCAGCCCCCATCAGTATCCACCCGTACAGACTGCCCTGCTCTACATGTTAAGCCAACCCTTCACTTCAGTCTCCCATCACCTTGTCAACAAACCACCACATAGGAAATTTAATTCTCTTTTTAAAACATTCAGCATCATTTCAGAATCAAACATTGAGAATGTCTTAAAAAGAGAATTTAATTACCTACTTGGAACATAACAGTGTGCAGACTTGTCTCTTTTCTGTGATATGTTTTGCCTTGCACCTGAATATTTTTGCGCACATCTTTAACAAACCCCCACCTCTCATCATACTCACCCTCCACACCATCAGGCGGTCCTCCCCATGTCCATCGTTTAGGCCTGTTATCCAGGTGGTCCCGGGCCTCTCCGCCTCCTCCTCCTCCTCCCCGTCTCTCGGCGCCCCCGGCTCTCCGGCGGACCAGGGCCTCCAGCCTCTCCTGTTCGTTCCGTTCAGAAACAGGGAAGAACAGACATTCTCTCACCGAGCCATCACTACGGCGACGGACGCCCGGCGATGCGCTCGGAGACTGCTGCGCCATGGTTACAGCATGCAGCAGCAGCCTCGCCCCACAGTCCCCTTCACACTCGTCTGTTCTGTCTGCTGGCGGTCAGCAGCGCTCGATCGCTCGCTCGTATGTCACTCAGTGATACAAAATACAGCAGCTCTGTTCGCTCTCGGCTGCCGCTCCCTCTGATTCCCTCCGCTGTCTCTCTCTCTCCACCTCACAACCCCACCCTCTCCCTCTTCCTCTCTCTCTCTCTGTCTACCTTGCTCTCCCTCTATCTCACTAATGACCGAGTCTATCTCACAGAACACTAGTCAGACAAGAGGGGACAAAATGTAACCCATCACCACCCCCACACACACACAGAATGGATGGGTTGGCTGGTGATACTGGTTCTCCTTCTCGTTATGTTCCCAGTCTCCTTCAGCCTTTCCTTTAGACGTGTACAGTTCGTATATAATCTATCATACTCCATCTATATCATTAAAGGTCCAGTGTGTAAGATTTACAGGGATTTAGAATTTCAGAAATGCAATATAATATTCAGAATTATGTTTATAATTGTGTGTATAATTATCTGAAAATATGAATCGGCCATTTATCTACAGAGGGAGCAGGTCGCCTTTCACAGAGTCCGCCATGTTTCTACAGTAGCTCAGAATGGACTTCCTCTCCGTCTTTTTTACATTTAGCATCCGGTACTGAAGTGCATTATTGTCGCCTGCTATGTTGGAGTGTGGACCAGAGTTAATATCCCCTTAACTAAAAAAGCCCAGAACAAACAAAACAAACACTGGCTATAACGAGGAGCTTTACATTTTTTAAGGCCACCATAGGGGAGAGTGAGGGCAAAGCAGTGCAATCTGAAAACACACCACTAGATGTCACTAAATATTACACACTGAAACTTGAAAATTATAAATAATAGGACTGACCACAAAAAAAGTCATATTTTAAGTGTCATCGTGAACATGTCACAAAAGCCTGCAGTGAATATGAAAAGAAATAAGAAAGTTTTGTGGATGTGACTCTTTTTTAGGAAATATTTGAAAGTGAGCAGGGGAGTCATTTTTATATAGATATTTCATTGCAGAAATATTACACTGTAATACCTTAAATTCAAATTATTATTGAATTTGTGTCTGTGTCTTCTTTGAATATTAACTATATAGACAAAAACATATTTATTTATTTATCCAAACAGTTCCAAATGATCATTTATGTCTTCCTTAGAATGTCTACACATTTTTAAAATTATTTGTCTATTCATTTATGTGTTTTTTTGATGATTATATTATTTCCTTTTCTGCACACATGATGTGCATGCACAAATTATTTCTTATTCATTTTGTTTTGGCCAAAAAACAGAAATAAAGATGTAATTTATGAAACGACTATCTCTCTCTTGGCTTTTTATGTGTATCAGCTTTCTGTTTACAACGCCTACTATCGACGTCTTTCAATCAAAAACCATTAATGTGTGAATGAGAAGACATGGACAGTAATTGGACGATTTAAGCTCCTCTGGTATACGTCTATACATACAGGATGAAATCCCCACCTCAGCATTGTGTGTGTGTGGGGTTGCTGAAGGTGCATGCAGAGTCACGCACAAACTGCAGGAGGGAGGAGAGACGAGGGAGGAGGGTTCGGATACAAAACAAAGAGAGAGAAAGGGAACACAGACAAATATGCAGATGTACTCATATGAAAATGAATCAAGTACTGCGGAGATAGATGACCAAACCACAGCGCAGCCATATTAAATTCATTACTGTAAGATAATCTGTTGAGCATGAATACAACAACTACATTAGTGCAGTGGTTCCCAACCTTTTGGTCAAATAAGCTCATGACCTGCTACATTCTGCTCATATGGACTAAGAACTAAATGTTTTTAAAATTAATAATTATGTAAAAGTGTTAACTGTTGTAATATTTAGAAACACTTAATATGGATATTCCACTCACAGAGTGTATACAGAGTATTTGTAACATTTCAATAGCTTATGTTCAATAATTAATATGTCATTTAAAACAAAAATCCATACGATGGATTTCAATTTCCGCAGTTTTGAAAAATCAAAACAGTCTTAAAACAGCTCATGAATAAAAGGGTGAACAAGTCAATGAAGTTCAACAGATTTTCTATAGAGTTTATATGATGATTCATGTACAGACGAAGCGAAAAAGCTGAATTGTTGAATCTCAACATCAATGAAATAAGATGTTGACATAACAGCGACAACAATAGTAATGTGTTTCTGCTTTATAATCAGAAAAAAAGGTTCTGTAGGTTTATTTTTCTGCTGAGAGGTGAAATATGTGCTTGTCACAGCAGCGCCCACATCGACTGTCTCTTCCAGTAAATGGCACATGATATGCAGGCGGTGATATCATCGCCCCACGAGACTGGACCATCATTAGGTCATTAAGTTATGCACATGAGGGGGGCGGTTGGTATGCAAACAGAGCCTTAAAAATAATTCAATCAATAAAATCCAATCACTGAATCGGGACTTGTTAACCCTTCATGCACTGATTTGCATTTGACAGGTTTAAATAATTTATATTCAAAGACAAGCTGATGCTTTGTCACAAACACAGGTGGTAATTTATGGTGGACTCTCAGATGATTCACACAGTCCTGTTCATGTGTCAGGCTGGGAAGATGCCACTACACATCCTCTCTGATGTCCAGCAGGTTGTCTCATCGTAGCTGCTGTTCAGATAGTGCCTTGCTCAAGTGTAATGGTGGAAGTATTCACATCCTTTACAAATACCACAAGTAAAAGTTGCTGATTCAACGCCTTACTTAAATGCACAGTATGTATTTTCTGCTGCTAGGTCTCTCTCAATCGAAACAATAGCAGACGATGTCAATTGCAGATTCACCACTTCCGTTATTACCTTTCACAGTAAAAGCCCTAAACATACACTGAGTGACTGAACCCAGTCACTCAGAGCATTTCACAGAGATAACTCAAAACTAAGGATGTATATTCAAATTATGGCATTTGATTATAGTGAATTTAAACTTTGCAGCTCTAAATTCAATCAGTCTTCATGGATCTGTTCCAGAATTTACTGGATTCATCCTCGGCCCATGTCCTACCCTTTCACCAAGTTTCCTGTCAATTGGTGCAGTAGTTTTTGTGTAATCCTGCTGATAAACAAACTGTCATGGGTGATTACACTACATCACTGCCCGAGGTAACGAAGCATTAAAGAACTTCCTCCACACTGCGGCGGTGACTGCACACAACTGGTCAACGGACAGAAAGTCATTGGAGGTTCTGCATAAATTACCTACTCTCCTATAAAACTGGTTCAGCCTCGGTTATGGATCGACTCAGTAAAGAGCTCAAACAGAGAAAAATGGAGTTGGGAAGGTTTAAGTTTGTCAGTGACCACAACAAAAGCATGGACCGATAAACATATAACATGGACACGTAGGAGCAGGTTATTCTGTAAAATGGTCCAAAATCTGTACAAACTGTATAAACTCAACTGAATTTCTAATTCAATTGAAATGTTTTGAAATAAAAATTCATTTAGCACGTTTTCTTTTATGTTTCAAGATGTAATGCATAAAAATAAGATTACAGGTCACTGCACTGAAGTTGAATACATATTATGTTTGCGTACTATTTATTGTCTTTTCTCTATTGTATTTATTATCATTTATACTGATGCATAAGGCAGCAATATGACAACAAACTGTCTGATTTTAGGAATCTGACACTATTAGAATACTTGTTTATTCTGCCTAATTCATTTATTTACTTCTTAAATTCAGCAAGCAATGAACAACAACAATGAAGTTTATTATTTGGAAGTGGATTTGGTTTCAAACAGATTTGGACATTGAATGAATTTTTGGCCTTATACATTCAAGATTTATAAATTATTCAAAGAATTATTTGGTATCCTTAGTACAGCTGCTGGAAAAGCAATTACAAAGAAATGGATGAAGTCTGACATGCAAAATAATTTGTTTTATTTTGTTCTCTCAAACAAAAACCCGTTCTATTTTTGCATTCTGTAATTTCTGAAAAGATGGATTCTTCTGTAAAATCTGTGAAACAGGAGAGAGTTTATTTTGAGAGTATATTTTGATCTCTAATCACCAACACGGGCATGTGTGTAATTAAATCAAACTCCTGATGAGTCGTCAGTGGATTTTACGCCTGTCATCCTGTTTTCTCACGCTCCTGTTAACATGTTGTGAATGCTTCATTAATGCTCTGACCTTCTCTGCTTCTTGCTGCTGCCGTCTCTTCTCCTCGGCCGCCGTCCTGCGCTTCTTCTCCTTCATCCTCTGCTCCTCCATCTTCCTCCCTCGCTGCTCAGCGCAGCGCTCCAGCTGCTGCTGCACCCGGCGCTCCTTATCCTGCAGCACCTCCGACAGCTCTGCACACACATCCAGCAGGACCGTAAGACTTTAAGACTGACTGCATTTCTCAAACTTAGGGTCATTGTTTTTTAACTTTTTGCATCACTGCTATAGGCCTGAAGCAATTCCTATAGTATCCAAATGTAAATGTGTGCTAAAATGTGCATCAAAGCAGACACTCAATCTGCATAAACACAGGGAGGAATCAAACCAGGCCTTTGTAACTATTTATAGTTACCCCATTTATAAGTAAGCCTACACATGCCAGTGGATTTTTTCTCCACTACACAGTGAGGCAGTTTTGTGTTTTGTTGAAGATAGTGTCCCCAATAAAAATAGAAAAATGCACCAAATACTGCATTATTGTGATGGAAATGTAAAGTTAAAATCTCAAATACTCATAAATAGCCTGCAGCAGACCTTGTGGTGAAACAGAGAGGGCCTCAAATATTTTCTGATTCTGATCAAAAATGCTCTTTAGGTTGTAAAGGTTGTGGAAACCTGACTTCAGATGAGAAAGGGGTTAAATCGGATAGATGAGAAGCCACAGTGTAGTGTAAATATTCCCAGACCATTTATAGATGCGTCTAAGCTCAGCATATAGTGAAATGAACAACACTTAACATACGTAATTTCTTTAGAAAACTGCAGTGATGGGATCTTATCAGCATCCTGTCCAAACATTTAATTCCTCAATTGTATGTCATTATCAGAGTGTCGTAGATCTTACACAATAACTTAAATATGAAAATTGTCCCTATTTTGCATTTAGTGTGCCTACAGGCTGCGTGGACACGTCACATTTTAATGAACCATTTGTTGAGTAGGCGAACACCGTCCGCACTGCGCTCACAATGTGTGTGTGTTACAGTGAGAGATGAACAGGACACACCACACAGAGCTTCACCAGGTGGACGGTTACTCATACCTTGTGTCTTCTCTCTGTCCTCTCGTTGCTCTTTTGCTAAGTGCAACCGGTCTGGCCGCACGGAGTCTTGAGACAGGAATATTTAAGTGGTTATATCAGCTGTGTGCGGGGTTTATGTGTTTTATACTCTTTTGTATTAAACTATGTTGTTTAATACAAAAGCGGGGGTTCGTCTGTGATTATAACGTGAATGCGGTGCTAGATGTTTAGAAAGGAATACTGGACAAGATGCTATGAGGCGGTGATTCACTCTTCTGCTTCATCTTGCTGCTGTCACATTTCAATTAGTTCTGCCCTGGATTTTGCAGATCACAAAAGTACATCAAAGACTGTAATGTGATTAAAAGTTTACCTAGAGGGTTGCTGAGCCTGGTTGGTGATCGAGAAGGAGATGGATGCCTATTGGTGAGCAGCGGCGCAGTAGGAGGGGCCAGCGCTGTGGGTTTTTTGGAAATAACAGTCAGTCATGATTCATGCTACGATGGCAGAGAGGCAAATCGAGCTAAAAACAAAGCTGGAGGGGGTAAACGTGACTCCTGCAAATATAAATAAGAAGGGAACGAATAATATGGTAATCACTTGTCAAAATAAATCAGCTGTCAGTCACCATACCACCTCTGGGGTCAAGTGTCGACCTAAATTGTCAATGCAGGACCCCTGAGCGTCACCCTAAGCACTCCTCCTGTTATGGTTTTGGTTCTCAATCTGTCAGGCTGACATGTATGTAGCCAGAGGCCAAATATTGATCAACACAGCACACACAGATGAGCTCAAACACTCTAAACACATACAGCTATTAGATATGCAAATACATGCAAATCTGAGCCAAGTCCCAAGTGACCCATGGGTTATACTTAGCATTTTCACTCCACATTACATCACATGGAAAAATCAGCTTGATGACATGCTTTGAAGGTAGCAATAGCTTCTTTTAAGCCAGTCAACACACAGAAAAATATCAAATGAAGCAAAATTTGGTATATTCTGTCATGTATCCAAAATGAATTGTACAATGCATTGCAGCTGGCTTTACATTTGCAGATGATGTACGTGAAATCATGCTGAAAATATCACAGCATCAGCGATAAGACACAAATATTGATTGGCACGTATCCCATTATAATATTCCAGTTGCATATGGGAATCCTATATTTGTTTGCCCGTTATTAATAAATGCCATTAGGCGTTTAAACTGCAATACATCTTGCAGCTCGTCTTCAGAAAGGACAGAATGATTCAGTATTGGTTTGTAAATTTCTACACCTTCGCTAAAACGTATGAATGAGCGCATCTTTCCTCACCTGTCATGTCAGTACAGCTTGGAGCCACTTTGGTCATCTCAAATGTCGTCGAAAATGCCCTGCTCGAACACCTGACAGGAGCCAAAAAAGAGCAGAAACCGACTCGAAACCACAAGAGACCACAATGACTCAGGGAAAGGCGAAGAAAAATGTGATGCTAGGAGAGGCAGGAAAACCGAGTCGGGAGGGAGGGGGTCCTCTTTACAGTATGCTAGTTGTCCATCTAACTAATGACACGACGCGATTATTTCAGATGCCACAGTGCTAGACTTAACGGTTAACTACATTATTTAATTTAATTTTTTTTTTTTTTTTAAAGCTGCAGTACTGTCACTGCCGGTATTATTGGCTAGCTACATATTAAGGTTTAGCTAAACGAGGGAAAAAACATCAACGGTTGGGTCTAGCTTGTTAGCTCTTTTCTCACAACCTCTCAAAATACAATAAGAAATACGAGGATTTTTTTTTTTTTTTTTGCTAATGAATATCTATTCTCTGTCTCCTTAAGAATATCTAACACAAGGGAAGTAAACTTTGATTTGAGCAAAACGTAAATTAATATTGTTTTCGTCGCGGTGACCGCTTCACAGTTGGCTCATTTACATATTAATGCGCTGAAAATCACGGCGGACGACGCTGCCGCCTACGTCGCCTAGCAACCCGCCCGAACTGTACCGGAGATGTTGGCGTTTAATTAAATCGATTCAACTAATTATGAAACATGTTATAAATGTTTTATTGAGGTTCGTGATTTAAAAAAAAAAAAAGGTGGGGGTCTCCTTCTGCTCCTCGTGCGGCCGACTGCCTGCTTCGTTTGGCTCGTGCCAGAGACCGCACGTGCCAGGCACAAGCGAGCCCCAGCGGCGGCGTTACGTCATCGTTGCGCACATGTGGGTCAGTGCTGTTTACGGTCACGCACACGCACGTTTTCTGAGTCACGTCGTATGCGCCTCTATAAATAACTACACAGAGTCTTAGAAAACAGAGCCTTTTCAACGCGAAATAGCCAGACGAGCCCGGAAAACGTAGGTTTCACGACATTCGTCCCCCTTCAACATTAAAAAACGCCCGCACCCATGAAAACACGACAGAAGCGGACCGTCAAGGCTACGATGTTACTCATAGACGCGATACATTCAGCACGGATGGGTCCTTTTTTTTTTTTATTTCCAAACATGAATATGAATGATGAGCTTAAACGAACACTCAATCTTTGGTGGGAAACGTACACATCCCTGACAGATACTTCACCAAGCCTCATTCTCTGATAGATTTAATCACTCATCCAATCATCCAATCATTAATAATATACAACACTGGATTTTAATTTTTGATTGTATTATGGTGTTCATCTTCAATCTGCAGCTGATAATAATGGAGCTCGTTTTAATTACTGTGTATATTGTTGGGCAGCTTCAACTGGAATATCATTTTATATTCACATTATGAACCTGCAAAGCATCTAGTGAGTTACTTACGTAATACACTCCCAGGGGGAAAAAAATGAGGTAACCTCTGTTCATCACATTTTGTGCAGTTACTCTTTGTTTTATTGAATAGACAATAAAATACAAACACGTGAAATGCGGCAGTGAAGGCATGTTTGAAATGTTTTATCTTGGAATTTTTGGAGGAAAATTTTGAGACAATTCCATGAATATCTTGATTTTTTGCTGTTCTTCGTCGGTGCTCTGAAATTAATCAGATAAAAGTTTAATATTAGACCTACATGCGCACACACAAGGAAGACCTAAAAGTGACAAATCCAGATGACAGAAGGCCGAAAACGACACAAGAATTCACAAATTCACAAAACCAGTGTCCTTGAAACCACCTGATATTGTGAATTACTGAATGCCTCTGAAACAAACGAGTATAAAGCAGCAGAAAATGGAAATACTCTAGTGCCTCTTATTTGTACTTGAGTTAAAGTACTTATTTACATTCCACCACTGCGACTCGCATTACGAGACAGGCACAGAAGTGCTCGCAGCGCCCAAAAATCACGTTGCCAGGTCAGTGGAGTTAAGATCTTTATTGGAAACCCAGCCTTCAAACATCATAGTACATTTTTTTTTTATTAATTCAGAGTTACAGCAACAACAGCAACAGACCCCATGAGGTCTAGACTAGAGGTTCCCAAACTGAGGTGCTGAGGGGGACAAGAGGGGAAATAGGCATTTGACGATATATGTTACTGATCTGTGAGGTTTTACTGGTGTGTGGATCTGCTGTGGAAATGTTTGGGAACTGCTGGTCTAGCATGAGACGGCGTGGCCGACCGAGCCGAGCTCCACCGAGCGTTGAGGCTACAGAGCGAGCAGCAAAGAGTTGAGAACAGACAGACGCACAACAAACACAAATAAGGGAAATAATAGAAAAATACATTTAGATTTTTCTTGATTTCAGGGGAGGGTTCGACTTCATTCGGCCGTGGTTTGATTCAAAACGAGTAAATAGTTCATGGTGTTAGTGGAATATGGTGAATACATGATGAACTCACAGGATACAGAGCTATACTTAGTGCTTTTTATCTTCCTCCTGTCGCTATAAACAGCTTTCAAACTGTCTGAAACTTAATAAACGGTCTCACGGACCACAGCTACAAAAGGACAAAAAGAAAAAAAGAAAAAAAAAAAAAAAAAAACACAAAATGTTTTATCTGTTTATTGGCGAATCCAGAGATTCTGTACTTGTTGTAATATTCCACATAGAGTGAAATCGATATAAATACATTTTAAAAAGATTACGCTTGGTGTTTGTACTGGTGAGACATGCTGCATTTTAGTATCAGTGAGTGTTTCTTGGACGATACAGGAAGAAAAAAATATGGAAAACTCCATAAACGAGGTGGTAACTTTGCTGTTTTGTTGAAGCAAAAGGTACAAATCTAGCAACGCTCCTGATTTTCACTCTACATACGATGCTGGTGATCAGCCTACTCTGATTCTCCAATCCCACCGTCTGCGTCACCATCAGTCACCGGGCGACTGCTGCGTCGCTACAAGTGATAACAGTTTTACCACAGCAGCATCTCATATATATTCATTTAATAAACTCGAAGTACTGATGGCGTTTTTTTTTTTTTTTCCCCTGATGTGAAACGCACTTAAAAGTTCAAACAAAGACGTCAACTGATGGTAAACAAACTGAAAAACTGGAAACATACTGTATTTTAATAAACTGTATTGGATTGGCATAGGCTGATCTTAATAAAAATATTTATTATCGGTGCGAAGTTATCGGCTCAAAATATCCAAATCGGAGCATCTCTACTAAAATCCAACCATCCTTCTCTCGTAGCCGGTGTTTAGATCTGAAACAGAAAAGAGGAAAAAAACAACAGTGAGATTTAATACTATTAACATAACTATCATGGTAATGATTTTTAGAACTGATAAACTGTGATTTTTCAAGCAGAAATGCTGAACAGTTGCTGGTTTTAGCTTCTCAAAACTGAAGATGTGAGAGTTTATCTACTTATGTGTAAAATCTTTGGGTTTTGGGCTCAAAAGAACCTGTAATGTCTACCTTTTCTTTTAGGTTTTTTTTTACATGTTTAATGACTAAAGAAAATAATCACTAGTTGCAGCTTTAGATTAATCTTAACGATTGATACATTTCTCTTTAATATCAGAACGTGGCTTAAAATGCATTATCAAAGTTAGCTTAATTTAATTTCTTCAAATTCAACCAACACCCAGAACTTTACTGTCACATATGACGAAGAAAACATCAAATCAAAACACCGGTGAAGCTGCAACCTGCAAGATTTTGGCATTTTTGCTCAGGAAAAAAGAAGACAGACAGACATTTATTATTTTAATCAATAGAAAGACAAACGAGAAGGTGCTTACATCATCAATGTCCTCATCATCATCGCCAATGTCGTCGAACTGGATCTCGTCGTCGTCTCCGGGCCCGAAGGTGTCTGTCTCGTTGATTTTAGCTGCGAGGGAGGACAACGACGGGTTAGAAAACAGAAAGTCGTCTACGGCCGGTTCACAACAGTCCCTTCTCAAAAAGACGTCTGTCTCAGCTGACCAGTTGGCTTCAGTTTGGATTTGTCACATAAACACCCTTCAGTTCAGCAATATGTTGCAGGTTCAGACAAGTTAAATCTAAGACCATTATGAATAGATTTTAAGACATATTTCAATGGATTCAGTCTCTGGTGATGCTCTCGAGTGTTTTCTGGTGGCTTTTTTTGCAGCTGTTTTTCACTTTGAGGTTAAATGACAGAAAAACACAAATAGATTCTTCTTATGATTTCTAGCCAAGGTTTCTAATTTGAGCCTTTTCTTGCAGCGGTCTTCAGATTGGTTACTGTTAACCGGCTTCAACCAAACACTGAACACGCTCTTCTCAAGGCAGATCTCATTGAACTTACACTGACCCACATTAGATCAAAGTTAACATTAACAGAAACTATTTCAAATTCCCGAAGTAGCATCTATTTAATGACAGGAGACTCCACCTTAGCTGCTGCACAGTTTGCATCAGGTTACTGGTTCCATGATGGTTTACTTTATAGTTTTGTTACAGCGTCATCTTCCCCATAAACATTTTAAGAAGAGATAAAAAAATCAACACAACTTCATTAAAAAAGGATTTTAAAAGGATGTTGGATTTTAGACTTGCAGAAACAGTTTGAAAATTTGGGTCAAACGTTGTTTTTCTTATTCGTTTGTTCTATATTAAACTTCATGAGGCTGTGATATGTTTTCAGATCCGTCTGATCAAATGTACTGTCCAATCACTAATACATTTACAATAAAAGAATGCATCAATTCAGTAAGACACTTCAGAAAAGGACGCTCCGTTTGTCCATGCTCCTCTGAACAACAATAATGGACCTGAGATGTTCTTTAGAAATGATTTGCAGGTCACACGAGGAGTATGGAGACGTGAAATAACCTCATGTGAAGCAAGCCGAGATTACAGCGGTGGAGTGACAACAGAAATGCTGCATGTCGGAAGACGAAGGTCTGCAGAGCGGGGACCTCTGCTGTTCAAAGTCTGCAGCTGCACTATAACTAAACCCCTGCACAGGTTTCACTAGTTTGTGGATGCGGCTGCTGCAGTGCAAACATAATGCATGCGGAGTAACTCACCGTGCTCTGGCAGCTCTCCGTAGGCTTTCAAACTACGAGCCTCATCTGCGTTGTACTTGAGGATGACGTCAGCTTTGTTATCCTGAAACAAGAGGACGTTAACATGTTTTAATGATCAGGACAGCATCGATAAGACTCATAGCACATAATAAAGGCTTGGAATTGAATATAACTGCATTAAAACTTCAGTAAAGCATCACAGTTTTAGAGGCATCCGTAAAAGGAAAATGTATAGTTTTGATGAGGAATGTTTTTTTAGCCACGACCAATGATATCGCCGTGTTTTGACATCTTTCATTTAAAAAGACCCACATTTCTAAATGTATCTATATAATCTATATTTGAAAGCTTCATATTTCTACAAAGAAATAAAAAATGTTTTTCTTCTGATCATACAGCACAGACTGTCTTTTCTGTGGGTCTCTCTCATGTGGGTTTAGGTTGTTCGAGGTGTAAATACTTCTGCCAGTAATAGATATACATTCTTTGAGTGGGTACGGTTTGATATACATTAATGTAACATCATAAGCCTGTGTGAAGCAGCTCCACCCAATTTGGACATCACCCAAGCCTAGTATAATCCCATAATTAAATTAAGCACCCTCTTTGACACTGAGTCAAACTCTGTGGGAAACACTGGTTCCAATGAGTGTTCATACTTCTTTCAAAACAAATCAACCGTTAACCCTCAGGTGTTGCCGTTTTATTCAACGAGACTGAACCGAGTGTCTTGTGTGCGCGACCAACACACCTGGTAATCTCTGAGTCCGACCAGGATGATGTCTGACGTGTTAATCCAAACCTGAAGGGAAACACAGCAGAGATTATCCAGACTGCACTTTGTGACCTCACGTGCACTCGGTGGCCGACTGACCGCTGACAACCAGCTGATTCAGCGTTACACCGGGTGGGCGGGGGGTCCTCTGTGTGGGGAAAGGTGCGAGGCGATGGGACAGATATTCCTACCTTTTTCCGGAGTTTTCCTCTGATGTGGCAAAGCCGCTTGGTTCCATCAAAGCACATGGCCTCCAGACGTCCGTTTCCCAGCATTTTGATCACCTGAGCGTATTCTGGACGACACAAGAAGGTAAAAACCAGATGATCTCACAGATTCATTCAACAAAAAGAAGGCTTCAAAAGCAGAAATTGAGACATTCAAACTGGAAAAAACAGCAGCAGGTGTTTCTGTTTTAACAAAAACACAAACCGGAAACAGGACATCACATGGATGTTCAGACCGTAAAACATGTTTGGTGGTGATTTTCTAAAAAAAACCTCTATCTGCTGTATGATTGATATGATATGCAAATTAGGCTGGTAACTAATGAACATTTTTTATTGAATAATGACTCTTCCCATCATTTTGACAGCTGTTTCTGGTAAACAATGTAAAAAACGTAATTAAAAATACTCTTAATTCATGGATAAGAAAGAAATGCCGGACTAAAAAATGTCAAATCAGTTAACGGATTATCAGGAGACCTGACGAATTTCCTTCCAGTCAGTTAATCACCACAGCTTTGTGGTAAAGTGAATATTTTTCAGTTTAAACAGATGATGGAACAAAGTAAAATGTCATTTAACATAACTGTCAGAATAAATTATTTCCAGACAGAGCTGCAACAGTTTATCATTTAATCTATTAGTCAACCAAAAAAGGAAAAAAGACAAACATTTGCTTTTCAATTTGGATTGTTGGCTCTCTGAAGACGTCGGTTTGGGTTGCAAGGGCTTTAATACACTGATCCAGAAAATAATCTGCAGGTCAATCCAGAATAAAACTCATGGGTAGTTGTGGACCTATGTGATTTAATTTTTGCTGTGACTCTGCATATGTAGTTTCATAGAATTCTACAAAATAAAAACAAAATATATCTATTTTTTTGTTGTGGCATCACTTGTATATGACTCAGAAGGAACAGAAGAGAAACAAGAGGAAAGAGCAGAACAATCCTGGTTTTAAAAACAGTTTTGGATTCCTTTTTACTTCTGACCTATATGAGTCATACAGCACGATAAAATTTAAAAACAATGTCTTAGTCTGAGTTCATCAACCACACGTTTCACAAGATAATTTTCCAATCATTAACTGATAATGTTATACTGATATAAACATGTTAAGTGAGTCACATGCTGTTCTTCACAACATTAAACATCCCAGAGCGCATCTGTGATCCTTCCCTGCTTGAAGGTCTTCATTAAACCAACAAAACCTCCTCCACACTGATGGGGATTTTGGCAGCAACAACATTTTGCACAGATCTGAAACCCAGTGAGTCTCAACACAAGTTTAATTGTACTTTTTCTACCTAACCCTGTAAACCTCTGTATATCTATTACATCTGCATCATATTATTATTACATTAACTACACGTGTGTCTGTCTGGAAACATGGAGCGGCTGCTCTTCCTAATCTTTCTCCTTCCTGTTTTGCATTTAAAGTGTAATGGTTCTGTGTGTCACACCGATTGGTAAAACCCTCAAGTTAAGACTAAACATAACGAAATATAAAAATCACTATAAATTACAGATCAGGCCGTAACTAAGGAATATATTCATTATCAGTCAATCAAATACATTTCATCTTTTGGTTTACAAATCACATAAAAAGTGTGATAATCTATGATGAAAAAAGAGGAAATTCTCATATTTTAAACATGGGACTGTCCATTTCTCTGTATTTGGTTGTTAGCTGTCAATTCATTTGTCTGTCAGAGAAAAGTCCAACTTGTATCTCCTGACAAGGGCTCGGTACATCAATAAAACTGCTTTGGAGTCAATTCTTAATGTACCCATTAATATTTTTAATAATGCAACAGGGGTTAGAGCTAGAGGGTTTCTTGTACAATTTACAGAATTACTTCTCTGACAATCTCTTTCATATTCAAGCAAAATTGTGAATGGTAAAAGAATCGATATCGAATAGGAAATCAAATTGAATCTGGACCTTGTGAGTCAAAATTAAATTGATTTGGGAAATCAGCGGCAATACCCAGCTCTACTGCTGAACACATTATTCTTGATCTATTTATACCAAACACACACAAAGGTTTATACACTGTAATACTTGAGAAATGATGCTGACCCACATGAAACATGCAACATCTAATCAATCAAAAAATAACCTGCCACTATTCTATTCATCAATTAATGTTTGAGTGATTTTTGACTAACATATCTTTCCTACAAAGTACAGATTTGTTCATTTTCTGCCCATTGTTGTCTCCTAGAGTCAGTTTTCCCACTTAGTTGGTGAGTGAAAAAAAGCTCTATGAAAGTGTCATCCAGAAAATAATCTGCAAATTAAATCAAGAATGAAAATAATTAGTTGTAGTCCTGTGTGTCCATGTTAAGGCCCTCAAAAGCAGTGCTTCTCTGGCCTGGATTATTTACAAGTTTACAGGAAACGACTGATCAAAAAGGTTTGGGCTGATGAACACACAACAAGCGGGGAGAACTGTATTCTGTCCAGTTGGAGGGCGTCTCTACTGTGAATGGATTTGCATATAGCCTCAATACACTGTGACTGGGATTCTGGAGGAGGACGGGTTCTCAAATGAAGTTGACCAAGTTGTGGCTCCTCACAACAAAAGGTTAATTAATGCAAAATAGTTTCTTACAACACAGAAAGGCTGACAAAGTTGCAGACAGGCACAAAAACTAATGAAGAGGAATGTTAATCTGTTGTGTTATATTAAACGTTGTTTCATAATTACTTATTTAAAAATTACAAGGACATTTGTGGGTGCTGCATGCACTGATACTGATGAGATTTACTCCTTATTTAATGAAACGTGGTGTCAAACAATATCAGGAACTGCTGAAGTACTCAGCCCTAATTGTAAAACGATAGTGACAGACCTACTTGGTGTTACTCTTCAACAAACAGCTGACTCTTTTGTTCCGCCCAAACCTGAAAACTAGACCACCTCAGGTACTCACCCTGTCCGTCCTCTTTGAACACCAGCTCTCTCTTCTCAGACTCATTTTCGTTCTTTCCACGCCGCCGGTTCTTTCCTCCTTTACCTGTAAAGCACAAACACAAACTGATACGTAAGGACGCCCATTTATTGGAGTCATTACAACGAATCTATGGGTCAGGTTGCTTTAATCATGTGGTATCTGCTTGTACTTCTATAAGAAATTATCTGCTATGGATATCTGCCAAGCACAAAATTAACATCTCTCCCATTTAAACCCCACTGTTGCCGTACGGCTGACAAGACAGAACAGTACCGGTTAGCTAAAGCGGACATTACTATGCTAGTTAGCGTCTTTGTCTGACATACTGGGGCTGTTATACTATTCAGACGCTTCACTTAAGAGTGTCAAATGAATTACACCCCAAATAACACCACTACTTGTCGTTAATTTTAGTGAAATTGTGTCGCAGATGTCACGGGCCGAACGGGTGGGGTTTAACTAGCAACTAGCTAGTTAGCTGCGTCAGCTAGCATCAGATTTACTATACCAACGTACTTGAAGTGTCGATAGACTTCGCCTTTAACAGACTACATCTTAAACTCTACCAAACATAGGTTTATACTCGGCTACACGCTGTCGTTTGTGGTGTTTATGTGAGTGACAGTGTTTCGTGTTGCTAATTAGCATTAGCTGGTCGGTGTCACGTTTTCACTGCGTGTCTTCGCGGCGGGCTCGATCAGCGCCAAGACAATTAACAACACGAACCAAACCATTAAGTCCAACATTTCTTACCTTTATTCTTGGGCATATTCTTTCACACCTCGGTCGCTGTAATCCCACTTGGTAGAAACGGCTAACTGTCTAATAATCAGTGTTTACAGTCGGCGAAAGTACAGATGTACACTGACTGAGCAGTAGGGGCTAGCTCGTCACCGCTGAATCTGCCTGAATCGTTCTACCGATTTGCGCATGCGCCCGCAAAGACATTCAAAACCACTCTGCTTTATTGTAATAGATGATTGTGACACAGACAACGGGCAGCACTTTCAGCCTTTAAACAGCTGATAAAAGACTTAACGACTGATCATTATCATTAGGAATATTACTTTTGGTCGTTTTTTTGTTCTTTAAGCTCTGTTGATTTCTGCTTAAAAATGCAGATACTACTAGAATACTATTATTATACTATTAGACTATAGGTCATCTATATTGCTTTTTTGTACCGTCTATCTATCTATCTATCTATCTATCTATCTATCTATCTATCTATCTATCTATCTATCTATCTATCTATCTATCT
>JAPQRN010000014.1:17908854-17922229 GCA_037367275.1 Coranthus polyacanthus | reverse complement strand
AAACACACACACACAGGCAGGCAGGGGGTTCCTGAGGTGATTCATTAAGTCAGAAAATCTGACTTCACATTAACATTTTTGATAAAAGTCCACATTTGGAAATTCGTCAGAAAAAACAAGCTGAAGAGAGGAGACGAGCATCCACACACTGCGTCAGATTTTATTATTCGGTGTGTGTGTTTGCAGCCGCAGCGTATGCCTGTTTGTGTGTTCACCGCTGACTGTAAACTAGATTATCCAGCAGAATTCAGCAGTAAATAACCCACTGTTAATGCCTTTAAAGGCCTTTTTCTGAGTAGAACAATGGCGTTTGAAGTGATTAACGATTAACTGAGAAAATAAAATACCAACACATAATGACAAACGAAAACACAAACATCGCAACTTCAATTTATTATAATGTAGTTTCAAATTGTGTTTTAAGTTGACATAATGATTTAGTGCCATTACAACTCCCTCAATGTGGACGTCTTCCAATCATTTGTTGTAGAAAACAAGAGCCATAAATTCAATCAGATGCGGATTCACTATTCGTTCATCATCTGTTCATGCAAGCAGTTATGGCAAAAAAAGTGTTTTGTGAGGAAACAACAACCCTGACCTTTGGCAGCCAAAATCTTTTCAGTTCATCCTCGAGTCCAAGTGAATGTTTATGCCAAATTTTGTGACATTCTGCTAAATCGTTGCTGAGATATCGTTCCAGACATACCTTCTCATAGACATGAGCCGTGGACAATCTTCAGCCTAAAAGAACACAGCTTGTATTTACATGTATGTAAATTAAAGTGAGTTGCCCTTGAGAGAAATTGTGAGACAACTTGCATTTCTTTCCACAGAACTTATGGTTTAAATGGAGAGCAGAGCATCACTTTATTCACAAAACTTCAGTCCAAAGACCCACTGAACTCACAGTGTCACAGCTTTTCTAATCCAACACAGATGTAAATAACATATCATGGGTAAACTCACTGGTAAATATGACAGAACAGAACACATAAAATGACAAAATGTTAGCTAACGTCTGTAACTGCCTCCCCATGTGCAAATATTCCACCAAAACAAGACATTATTTTGCAACGGCACTGTTATTGCATCCTTGGCTTTGCGCTGCCCAAAACATCTGTGATTGGTTAAAGAAATACAAACAAGCTTATTCTCCTATTCCAGTTTGACAGTGGATTCAACAGGACCTTTCTCTGGTGCTGGCTCGGTGCTAAAACAAAGTGTGGAGATAGGTCTGGTTGAGCGAGACTGCAACAAAAATATGGAAAACCATCAGACTTATCCGTTAAAAATGGACCATCAGCTCAGTGACAAAAAGAAACATCAAGTGAAAACTCAGCCTGCATGTGTTTTCATCCATTTCCCGCCTCTTCAGGTCAACCAGAAAACCTAAGCAGTGGTTCCAGATGTTCAGATGTACAAACTGCCGCATCACGTGAAGACGACTCGCTCAGGCTCAAACACACTCAGCTGTATTAGCCTGCAGAAAGTCGCCCACAGAGCTCTGAGGTCAGTTAAGGCTGTGTAACACACAAACTCTCAACAGACAAGCTCACCACTCACTGCTGATCATTAATCTAAAAAGTGGGAGCTGTGTTCGTCAAACATGCTGAAATTCTGACTCGTTAGTTAATTGCAGGTGAAGCTTTGACTCATCTCCTCTTGTTACTGTACAGCAGCTTAAACAACCACCGCACCCATGTGAGTGGTTTCTTTTCTTTGTATGTTGTAGTGCCACAACAACGTAGAAAACTCCTGTGGAATTCGCTAAGAACAATAATGTGGAAGCTCTGACAAATCCATGAACAATTTTAATAAAGAGGTCGTTTTATTAAGAAGAAATATGTCACTGCAAGTCACTGTACATCATTTTGGACAACAAAAGAGACTGGTTTAAGAGCATTTTATGTGTATTACAGATTCAGTTTATTAAATATACACCTTTATTTCTAATTTACATACATATATCGTAGTTCCATCCCATCTGAAATTTAAATTATTGGACTATATTTTACTTATTTTTCTTTATTTTGAGTAAAAACAGACCAAATCGAAACAGACATTTAAAGCTTTATCACTGGAAATAATAAGCAATAACCTTATTGCTTACTATTAACACGCTTGTGTGTGTGATGGGGTTAAGGTCGGGATCTCCCCCACAGAGGATGGGTGACCTCATTCCAGACCCAAACATGATACTGTGACTGTCCGACACACACAGACACACACACACACACAGCTGAGCAGCAGCAGATGGCAGCAGATGTTAGTCGGCCCCTCAGAGAGCAACGATGTTCATGACGCTGTCTGGAAACCATTTTCAGCCTCACTGGGGGCATCTGTGTGTGGTCATGTATTACTTATGTTATAAATCTGGCCACTTGTGAGGTTCATATCTGTACATGAGTGACGCATCCCAGCAAAACACCACAGAAAAGGCTTTTGCTTTATCTACATCCACCATACATCCAATGCATTCAGCATTATTAATTACAAACGAAAATCGCCATCACAACCCTGAACAAGGTAACGACAAAGTGCAGATTTGGTCATTATCATGCACGCCTAATGTCCACCATGTTCACTTTCTATAACAGCAGCAAAACAAAAGACAAGCTGCCAGCAACGCCTCCATGGATGTATTATCCATGCACAAAGGTGTTGCAGCTGTGGCTCCTGTTTTCCTGGAACTCTATAGGTTCAAAAGGCATTATTTCCGTGCAGAAAAACTGCGCTCTATTGTGTAAAGACAGCAGTGTGACTCAGAGATAAAGCTGCCTCATTACCCCAGTTTAACCTGACACACACACGGTCATGTCTCTGAGGACGTTCGCTAATCTCAGCCTGAGCTTAAAGTCGCAGCCATCTACAGTTGTGAAGACTGATCAAAATGTCCTCACAGATATAAATAAAATAAATTAGTCTACACAGTTATACAAAGACACACACAGAAGAAGTTTCACACTCAGTTGAGTCAGTGGAACAGGGTAACTCACTCATTAACAGCTTTATAATATATTCATCCTCACACACACATTGTGAAATTTGTACTGCTTTTACATGCAGCCTTTTGCCTTCAATTGTGTGTGTGTGTGTCTAAGTGTGTGTCTAAGTGTGTGTGTGCGTGCTGCAGACTCTGGAGGGTGAGGTAATGAGTGCTCAGCTCTTCTCAGACAGACGATCCATAAGCCATCTCCTCTGCATTTAAAAATCAATGCGTGCAGCTGCCCAGCCTGCTGCAGCCGAGACACACACACACAGAGACACACACAGACACACACAGACACACACAGACACACACCAGACCCTCTAAGTAAGATCAAAGTCAGATTCTGTTTTATTCCAGTGGAGACATCAGGCTTTTGGATTCCCGACGCAGTACTCCCGACACCACTGCATCCAGGCCGGAACGTCTTAAAGGGGTATTTACGCCTTTTAAACCATCATTTCCTTTCCGGGAAACAGGGAGCCTGTCCAAATGCAATCCTCATATTTATCCTCATAAAATAAAGCCTGTTCCAATTCAACTATGACATGGTTTCAAATAACTACGGGTGTAAAGGTATGTGAACCTTTTACCGAATCAGTATGCAAGTTTGGTTCAGTGTGTAATTTCTATTCGGTGCACCCCATGACCCAGACATTTACTGTCAGAAGTCCATTTATCTCAACATGCTCGCGCTCCCGGAACGAAAATTCCAGAGCACGAGCTTCACCCGGAATGTTTTGGCAGTGCAGCAGCTGTCATCAGTATAGTGTGCAAGCAGGGTTAGCGTTGTGCAGACATGTACAATGTGTTCACCAACACAACGCATAATGCAGCCAAAATCTATGACTTCTCTGCTCACACTGCACCGAGCCCCCGGTCATCTGTGTCCAGTAACCCCTGTGACACACCGTATAACTGACCCGCTGCTTGCCGTGATTTTGCCACGTGATTTTCGTTCACCATTGGAGTAACAGAGAGAGTGAGAGAGAAAGAGACAGCGCACCAGATTTTTTTTCATGTCTGAGACATATTCAGATGGAGTCTAGACTCTAGAGCAGACGTTGAAACTACAGCGGAAGGTATTAAGATCGTGCTGTCCTCAGTGTTGACAGAAAGAGAGAAAGGCAGCGTTACTTTGTGCAATCTGCGAAGCTGAAACTCATCTTAACAACAGAGCTGCTCCTGGAATAGACAGAGAAATAGTTGACACTCTTGTTTTTTTTTGCCGTTTCATCAATAACAGAAATTGCAACTGTAGTAATTAACTCACTATCACTGTCTTCGTTCATATTTTAAGACGCAACAAATAATATCCAGCTGCAAGAAAGCACAAAAAGTTAGCATGAAAGTACAGAGAGTCGTTGCTATGCAAACAATACACACTGTCTCATCATACTGGTGTGAACTGGCAGGTTTTCAGCCCGTCTCGAATCTTTGAGCTGAACTGGGCTCAGCAGATCCTGTTCTTCCAGCTGATGCCTCGCATCTTATCTGTATCCTAATTTTGTCTCCTTAAAATCCACGTTTTTCAGTTTGACTCCTTACATAAACTTCGTCCTCGGTTCCTTACACTGCTAAGGGTGCATCCCAACACACAGCAGCGTTTAGGTCAGTTTTTTGCTCACAGATGGAGTTGACATTAGACACCACCATGCAATACAAAGTCAATGGAGAGCGATGAATGGATGTATCAGCGTTTTATTGGATTATCGCCCCGACAGGCAACAGGAGAAATACACAATATTCTCTGCTGCGTTAAAGCTGTGAAAATGCCATGTTGAGGCTTAGTTAGGTTTAGGTTAGGGACAGTGAAAGGTCATGGTTACAGGTCAAATAAAGCAGCCGTTGTCATGGTTGATGATGAGATGAAAAGCGGTCTCTTTTGTTTTAGTCCAAAGTTTTGATGTAATGGCCAACAGGAACAGGAAGATGTAGCACAAGAAGAAGAAGATACTGAAGGAAAGGCGAACGTGGGTTTACTTTACATCTAATCCTACATTAACTCCTAAAATGAGATGAACACTAAAAATTATAATAATAAAATGTTGCAGTCAGTCGATCTGAGGGAGGATTTTTGCTTTAAGATGACTCACGACTTCATACTGCGTTTCACTTTCATACCACCAATTATCCTGCAGGTGTAGGCGTCATCCAAACAGTGGATGTTTTAAAACCTGTGCGGACCCTGAATGTCTCATATGTAAGACTGAAGACATTTGAAGAGGCAAAATTCTCTTTTGCTCCGATACACCAACTAATTAATTACCCAGTTTCTGGGTTGCAAATTTACCCGCAATATAGTTATTTCCCAAAACATGCAGCATGCATAATGTAATATTGTGCATCCTTTTTATGTTCTAATACATAAATTATAACACTGTGTCATGGTCTGTGTTGTGGAAAGCACAAAATAAAAGGATAAAAGTAAGAAGATGAAAATAAATAACATAACAACCTGATTTGTTCACATATAGACATTTCTTTAGAGACAAATTAATTATGTATGTATTAAAAAGGGGAAATCAAATGCATCTGTGCACAGATGACCGAAAAAGCTGCTTACACTTGAGTCAAACTCATAACTCTCTGACAAACAGACACACAGCTGTTTTCTGTACAAACACAGCCCTTGTCGTGTTTATGACTAAATGTCAGGCAAGACCAGCAGAAAGCTCCAAACACAGTCTGGAGGCTCGTCTCTGTTTGATCAACAGAAAAGCAGGAAGAGGAGGCAGACTTACGGGCATGGAGTCGTCCTCGCCCACCGAGTCCTCGCCGTCGTGATGTGCATCCTGTAACCACAAACGCACACAGAAAAGTCAAGTTAACCACACACACAAGCCTAATGCGCTTAATGCACAGCAGTGACAAGGTAATTAGTCCTTCAGGTTGTAGCGTGTTCACCTCAGTAAATCTGTAACTTGAAACATCAGTGCAAACACAAACAGTACGGGCAGGGCTGTGACGATCATGGACATATAGCTGATAATAAATAACGCAAATAATAATCTATTTCTCTAGCCCTTCAGAGTTAAAGCACCAATAAATTAGGGCTAAATCAGCTACACTGACTGAATAAATAGCACTGTTTACACTGATCTCTATGTATGACTTTATCCCAATATTACACAAGTCTAATAATAGTTTAATAATACACACACACACCAAAAATTACATTTCTATTTGCTTTTAGGCAACATAAGTATGCCCACAATGGTGCTGTGGCTCTGCAACTAAATCCATCCTATTAATATCGGTAGATGCTCTTTGAAATGAGTTTGTTTAAGTTTGCTGGTGGCCCTAAAGCCTCCACTCAGCTGCCATTAAAGAAGGGTCTGCAGCAAGATGTCGTCATTAAACAAACACCAGTCAAAGCTCAAACAGTGATATACGATGAAATATAACATGTCTGTTGGTTTCATCCAGCTGTTTTTTTTCCCTACAGCTGAATATAAACCATTCTAACAACTACACAAAGTGATCGCAGTCAGCTCAATTAATTGCGATCAGATGATGAAGTATTAAATGTCACAGGCCTAAGTACAGGCCTAAGTACAGGCTTCAAATCGCACACAGCAGTGAATATTCTGTCCTTTCTGCTTTCTTTCAAAGATGTTTCACATGTGCTGGCTGGTGAAACTATACGCGGGAACAAGACGTTGCAAAACCAGTGAGACTTGTCAGCCAAAAATCGCTGTATTTATGATGTTTGAGAGGTTTAGAGCTGCAAACAGTATGACAATCAGGTCACCTTTCCAGTGATTTTCAAGCCACACCTTTGCTTGCTGGCGAATTCATTGTACAAACAGTATAGTCTGTGTATCTACTGTATAACCTGGTATATCTTGTTCATCCAAGCTGCAGAGCTCCACTGAAAACAATTAAAAACACATCACTGAGCCTCATTATTGCACTGGGTGACAGGAAGGGAACACTAGTCACTTCACTGTATAAAGTGATGTGTTGCATAAATGGCCCAAAAAGACTTTTCTACCTCATGTAAATCATGAAAACATATTGATGGTATCAAACTCTGCACAGTGAAGCTTAAGATTATAGTGAAGGAACATACTTATACAAACATACTTGTATTTGAGTGGAGCCGAACTTTAACGTTAAAAAAGTAACAGGAAAATGTGAGAACTCAATTTACACCTGAAGAGCTCAGGAAGCACCACTTGGGAACAGAAATAACTGAGACATATGGTATATGATTTTGCCAATGACTTCCATCTTTTCTGAAAACAAGTCATTATTATGTTAAATGAATATTGTCTTTAATAAACTTGGCCGAATCTCTGCTTAAAGTGGCGGTGCTTGATCATTTTTTTCCTTTCGGCGTATTGTAATTCAAGTGGTCTGAGTGGAAACAAGAACTCTACCCACTTTTCTGGACACCGTTTTCAGGCTGTAGAAAATCTACCCTGTGACACAAACTTTAAATATGTTAAACATGTGACTGACAGCTGTAATAACCAATCGCTGATCAGATTCAGTCAGATGTGACTCTACTGCTCTCTAGTCTTTTCCACAGCAGCGTGAAACGGCGTCAGGTCATGTATGTTTATGTTTAGTCTTTTGATATTACTGAGAGGAGAGAGCTGCAGAAGGAAGGTGTGAATTTTAAAATTCTTCCCAACTCTGACAACCTCAAACAAGACACAATACTTTGAACTCCAGCTCTTGTTGATGATGTATAATTATTTCTGAGAGAGTTGTTCTTCTTTGACTTCGCTGCCTACAGTCTTGGTTTGTTTTATTTTGTGCTACTGAACAGTCAGAGTTGGAGCGAGCAGCTCAACGAGTGGGCGTCTTTTATTTGCAAATGCAAACCCTTTCATTGTCTGCTCTCTGAATTAGCGACAGATTTCAGAGTCGAACATTAATTTAAAAAGATGATGGCAGTGTGAGACTCATCAGCAGGGCCACCAAGCTGTGACCGCTGCTACCTCGTAAGCTGAGCCAAAATGGAAAAAATAAAAACAACCGATATGAATTAGCATTACGTAAGGCAGATTAGCAGTCTGTCTGCTTCCCTGCTGGAACAACAGCTGTGATTCAGACACTGATAGTACTGATACTACGGCCTGACAAAAACAATAATGACAAAAAAAAAAACAAAAAAAAAGCGATTATGGTGATTATTTACTTTGGCTGTAAATGCAGATCCTGAAATCTGCACAGCAGGGTGAAAGAGAGAGATCAGAGAGGAGGCGAGGGAGTGATGGATTATGGGGGAAAAAGAGGATGAAAGATAGATGAGAGGTGACAGAGAGGGCAGCGATGTGGAAGAAGAAAGCTACTTTCCTCTGAACCACAGCTGCAACTAATGCTTATTTTCAATATGGTTTCATCTGCAGGTAATTTTCTCCATGAATCATCTTGCCATTTGGTCTAGAAAATATGAGAAAAAGAGAGAAACACCAATTATTTTTTCTCCCAGCTCAACATTGTTAATTTCTCTCTATTTATTTGACTATCAGTCTAAAAATGTGACCAAAAAAACCCATCAAATCCTCACGTTTTAGATGCTGTAAGCTGCAAAAGTTTGCCTTTTTTTAACATAAAAACAATCAGTCACCTGTGTAATCAGTGCAGCTACTCTGGAGCTGAAATGTATTATTGAAGCTCAGTGTTAAAGAAATACTTGTATCACAGAAACTGTTAGTGGATTCATCGATTAGTCAGTTAAAAAAAACTTCATGTGAAACTATTTTGATGCTCAAGTAAAGTGATTTCAAAGTTAAGGGCATGCACTTCTCAAACTGATGATTTTACTTGTACTTTTACTTTTTTTAGGCCTGATAAAGTGAGTATAAATATTAGAGACAGAAAATTAACCAGCAGTAATTCAAGCCTTTAAGATGTGTTCATTTGATGGCTCTATTTGATATTAAATGGACTAAAAGAAAAGTAAATACATTACCTAGTGCTTCAGGAAACTATATATAAATTATATTATTTTTTTGACAGTTTATCTACAGAATATTCTCTTGAATATGTGACAGACAGATCGAAAACAGTTCAAACAGTTCAAAACTTTCATAAGGAAATCGTCACAGAAAGTGCATGACTTTTTTGCCCAATTTTCTGCCTTTTTTGTCTTTCAGAGTCATTGAAAAACGTCCAGGTTTTGGACCGTTGGTTGGTTAAAAAAAGCTTTGAAGATGTCACTTTGGGCCGTGGATTACCAGGGGCTTTTTCACTTTTTATTTAAATGATTAACTGAGAAAATAATCTGCAGATTAATCTACAGTAAAAAAAAATTATGCAGCTTTTCTAATGCACTTGTTTAACATCTGAGCCTGCAAAGCTGCAGCAATCATTGTCAACACTTCATTTCCACCTTTCTCCAGACGAGTGCAGGCCTCTATACTCTTTGTGTTTGCGCTGAATGACCTTGTCTTCGGGGCAAAAATCCTGCAGAATCATTCCTTAACACCACCACTCACTCTTTTGTCTGCGTGCGAGTGTTTTGTTCAGGCATAAAAGAAAAAAATCTAGTATGACAGCTCGACGCTACGTTATCACACGGGCCGATAAAAGCGCACTGTAAAAGGAGGAGGTCAAAGGTCAGCAGCACACGCATACACACAAAAAAAAATGTCTGTTGGAAAGCTGTGAGCAGGTATGAGCTTGTCAGAAGGCGGGACAGAAAAAGAGAAGCTGCCCGTGACTCAGTGCTTTCTGAGCCTATCATGAATCAGGTTTTATTAACCGTATGCCTACGGAGTGACACACACAAAAGCAGCCATTTCTCCATGCAGGCCTTGTGACACCTCATGCAGGAAGTGGACACACACACACACAGACGTAAGCTCTTCCTGAATCGTGCGGTCGCAGCAGCACCGCCTCCTGCTCGTTATCAAGATTCAAAAACTTGTAGGAAGGAACGAGTGGAAGAAAACACACGCCGACAGACGGGAGGAGCTTCTGTTTTTCAATCTACTGTCTCCGCCTGGCAGAGAAAGTCTGCCGTAAAAACAAAGCTGCAACTTAATCTAAACAAAAAACAAATCTGACAATTTAAAACCACTAACAGGGATTTTCCTGCAACAAAATCCCTGATAGCTGACTCCTGGGATGCGTGAATTCTGGTTTCTTGCACAGATTAAAATCAAACTAAAAACAATGGAAATTCCAGTACACAAGATCTTACCGGTTCCCCAACTAATGCACACTGTTATAGACGTACATTATAGTCTTCACAAACAAAAACCCTTCCTAGAAAGTGCTCTGTAGGACAATATTTGGCCTCTGCTTCAGATAGATTAAATAAGGGTGGTAAATGATCTGGTTTGCAGTGCAGTTCCTTTCTTTGAACTGCATCAATACATGCAGTAGGCACTTGTAAAACATTAATGCCAACTGGTTTCAATTTCTAATCATATATGCATCCGCTGCTGTATTTATGTTACATCATATGAATAATCATTTTAGTCACGTAGAATTGCAAAGAGCAGCTCCTAAAATGTGTGAACTGGAGCCTTTAATTCATCATATCTGGTAATAAACTGAACATCTCTGGGTTTTCAATCATCACACAGCATTGATTTTACAGACACAACAGTTAATATGTTAACAGACTGAATAATTAGCTGATTAACTGATAATGTAACGTGAGATAAGGAGCGAACTATCACAGAGGACAGAGGAAAGGGAAACGTTTTACTGGAAAAAATAGTGCATCGTCTAAAAATCGTACATATTTTTGTCCATCGGCTAATCGATAAATCACTGCGTGTGTCCTGGAGAGTAGCTGAAGCTGTCAGATAAAATGAAAATCCTAAAATTTGAGGATAAGCTAGTGAAACGTACCAAAAACGATGGATACAAAACATGTCCAAACGACTGCCCAAAATTGGCTGGAAAGAGGAAAATCTGGCAAGTGAATTGATTTGGTTGTTGTTGTTGTTGTTTTTTTAAGCACATGCCATTTTACAGAAGATTTACATTTGGAACTTTGATGTTCTCCGAGAGGCAATTTGTGGTTTATAGACACATTAAAAACACATCAGACAAACAATAAAACAAACAAAAAAATCTATAACCATGGACAAAATAGAGAAAAACACCAAAAATTCTATCAGACATAAAGTCTCACTGTTACTGTTACCATATGGTAACGAAACCAAATCATTTTTTCAAAAGTTAGAGAAATCCACCCCTGTTAAAGCAGTGAAAAGTCCAATATATGGTTTGTACACATGAAATGGTCAATCAGTTCAATCAAATTAAACTACTTTGCCTGTCAAACACATGTTAAATGTACATCCACCACTGGAAAAATACCAAATAACACATCTAGAACTACGAAGTCTTGTTTAAAAGTTGGCTGCACTGAACAAAATGTCGATATACTTTGTTTGTTTTCAGCAGGTGCCATATTGTTTATACCTCGACCAAGCGATTAATCGGTTAAATGGAGTAACTTTCGGCGTCAGGTACATGGCGTGTGGCTCTGAAAAGCGTCGCAGCAGAACACGGGGAATGGAAACACAGAAGAAAAGTGCTCGAGTTGGCAGCGTATGTTACCAGATATGACAAGAAAAAAAAAAAAAAAAGTGAAACCACCGCCGTTCAGTTTTGTCAAGAGGTCACCCCGAAGTGTCTCGGTGTGTTTGTGGATGTCTCACCTCTCCAGCCGTCCCCCCCAGCGGCATCTTCTGCCAGGGATCTGCTAACTGAGCCAGCGGCATCTTTTCCTTCTCCCCCCTCTACTTTCCTCCTTCTTCTTCTTCTTTTTTTATTCCTCTTTTCTGTTTTGTCGTCCCTCCCTCCCTCGGCCGACACTCGTCCAGCCGATTATTTACCCCCCCCCGGACTTTCTCTTTATCTCTCACCCCCCCACCCGCTTTTTTGACTTGTTTCAAGTCAGTCCCGTTTCGGTGCCGAACCGCCGCGCAGCCCACCAACCGACCGACCGACCGACCGAGCGGAGCCAAGCCGAGCGAACGCTGCCTAATTCCGGATCTGCCGTGGTGCCGAGGCCGCCCCTTCCTCCAGAGAGACAAACATGAGAGAAAGCAGCGCGAACGCCCTTTTTCGGAAACTGATTGACTCAACACACACACACACGTTGCTCGCACACATTACACACACACACAGACACACACTCACTTATCTCTCTATCTGTCTCGCTCTCTCTCTCTCTCTCTCTCTCTCTCTCTCACTTCCGCTGTTTCCCAATATGGCGGCCGGTGTCGGCTTACCTGTCCGTCAGACCGCCGCGTCACGTCTGCGTCACGTCAGGGGGAGGCGTGTTTAGCTAATAAGAAAAGTCACGTAACTTTCTGACACCTATTTTAACCTTGTAATGGTTGGTTTTAAATGCCTTTTATTTAAGAACACAATATAAAAATGTATTTTTTTTAAATACGTATGGTGGCAAACGTACCTCTAACAAACCTAGTGTACAACCGGAAACGGCAACTAATCCATATTATTATTGATTAATCTGGATGTTATTAGTCTTCACGTCATATGTACGTATATTTTGCGTAAAATACAATTTGTGGAATGTTTTTTAAGTTTCATATCTATTTGTAACGCCTGTTTTTTGCTTTTCTTTTAAATTCAATCAAAATATATTTATTATTATGATGGCAAAATATAATTTATTTTTTCTTATTTTTTTACTAGCTGCTTTGTCTCTAAAGCGTCAGACAATGTTAAATGTTAAATGTAATACTTGACATATACCATTACCTAGGGCCGAGCATTACATTGAATTCATTTAATTAATTGACTTTTTGCTTTTTAATGGATGTAAAAATGATTACTGCTTCCCCCGGAGACCTTTCTTGTTCAACAAATATTCAAAATGCAACTTGCTTATGTGTTGTAATATATTAATTGTGAACATATTTCTCCAGTCACACCAGCATAAAATAAATAATATTACATTTGTGTATGTATTACATGTTACAACCGTCAGTGTTAAATCACAGGAACCATCTAAAAACAGTCTCATTAGTTAAAGAAATGCATTTCGGATCATATCTGGTGAGCTTAACTCCTAAAATAAAGAGTAATCTTGTCTCTGTGTTACCAGAGAAGACATTTATGTTGTAATCTAACTCTGTTCAAAAGGTAAATATGTTCATTTTCCAATAAATTATTCTTTTAAGTCATATTTCTGGTCACCGGTTAAATATCTCCAGTTTGGTTAGAAGTCAATTTAACATTAAAAAGTTAAATAGTGTCTTTATAAAGATTGAGTTTTCATTTCCTTTTAAGTACAAAAAATTTGAGTTTTTCATAAATTCTGTAATGTATGAATAAAAATAACTTTTACTGTTAAAATTTTTTTTAAGTAAAAGTGCCAGTTTTCAGGCTCTTATCTTCTCCAGAACGTATCGCTGTAACTGTTTAAGTGGGAAA
>JAPQRN010000014.1:17895951-17908754 GCA_037367275.1 Coranthus polyacanthus | reverse complement strand
CTACCTGTTGCTGAGTGCGAACAGAAGGACTTCTATAAAATGTCGTCCATAAATTATAATTAGGATTAGAAATGCCTTTTTCTTTTATTTAAAGACACAGACTCAGCACAACTTGTACTGACTGCAGATGTTAAGATCAGTGTAGTAGTGACATCTAGCGGCAGAAGAGAGAACAGCAGCACAACAATGCTTTTTCTAGGTTCTCAAAGTTTTTTTTTTGTATTAGATCCCTAAGAGCAATATTGTATTAGTTATAGTGGCTTAAGTCTCCATTTGTTAACTGTTCAGTCAGATTTTCTGCAAATCCCAACCTGTAAAAAGACAATATATACATTTAGAAAAAATACTTTTTACCTTCTCCATTTGTGTATGCATTTATTTTGCAGTCTTTTACAATTTAACATACACATTAACAGTCAGGTAAAGCTTCATATATGTAACTGTACAGAGTCATGGTGACTAGCAGTAAACATTTACAGAGGAACATGTAAAGTGGAGCAAAAGAGTTTGAAGTGCATCTCTATCAGTAACAGTGTTTTGTGGAAAGCTGAAATCTTTCATTTTAGAGAAGGAAACTGCTTCCTTTTCAAACTAGAATTGGACAGTTTTCTCTCTTCTAAAGCACGTAGAGTATTTTTACAGCTGCTTCTTATTTAAAAATACGATCAGTTTCTTCTTGCCTTCTGTTAGACATTGCTCAGAGGTTAAACAAACACACACTCTTAGTTCATCTTTTTCCCCCATAGTGCATTTTCTGGTTGCTGACAAACAACATAGCGAATCCTTTCACGGCATCTTTAAAACATCAACAAAGAGGCTCCACCAGTGATTGCTTTAAAAATATTAAAGTCACACAATGTTCCTGATGATTTCTCAGAGGGAGAGGTGATCCAAACTGATCTTTCTACATCTAAAGTTTAAAATCAGCTAAAAAACTTTGCTCCATAAAAGACAACAAAAATGTGTAAAATAATACTTTGTGCGTATAATGTGCAGCCCTGCAGAATTAAAGCCATCTCTGTTAAATACACGTCATGACATCTTCACAGCGGCAATAAAGTGGTCAGATGTTCAGCAGGACAAACATAAATAGAATTAACTCTTAAATGATTCTATAGAAAACTACATAAATAACACTGGCGGGTTTCAGGTCCCAGCGGAGTCCGGTGAAGGTGTGGAATGCAGCAGAGGCGTGGAGTTAAACGTGTTCAAGGTGTTTCAAGGGTCAGAGTGCATATGCATGTTGGGACAGTCTAGCTGACAGACTTGAGTTTGGACCACGGATTCGTCCCGCGGACCTCCACCGGGGGGTTGTTGGAGAAGATGTGGTTGCACAAATCGTCCAGCGGAGGCTCCGGGTCTGAGGTTGCAAACTGAGCCGCCTCCTCCACCTCCTTACGGATCGCCACGTCGATTTCCTGACAGGAGAGAGAAGACTCGGGCTAGAATCACTTGGGGTTTGTTTCACACCAAGAGCGACAAAAAAAAAAACAAACACCAGCACAAAGCAGCTTTTATCCGAGGCAAATTAAACACACCCCATGCTCACGTCAAACATGTGAATATCTGCATGTGCTGGACGATGAAAATCTGCTGCAATTTCAAGGATGTTGCGTTTAGCTTGACCTCGATCTTCTCTGAAAACCTCTTTGCTTTCACTCATTAAGTCTTCACTCACCTTAAACTCCTCTGCAGACGCCATGTTGTTGCTGAGCATTCGCTCTTTCAACATGGAGATGGGGTCGCTCTTGCTGCGCACCTCCTGGATCTCGTCACGAGTGCGGTAGCTGCAGGAAACAACATCACAGTTTGAGCTAATGAGGCATCTCTGATTGGATCTCGGATGCTTCCTCACCAGCCTGTTCTACTGAAGGAGACGTATCGATCATAACATCTTGATGATTTTAGGATGAACTCAAAGACCCAGATGCACAAAAATGTTTTCAAATGTGTTGATTTCAGGCTGGTCTTAATATTTAGGAGTCAGTTTGTTACTTGTTGTTTATGAGGCTTCTCACCTGACGCCTGGGTCACTCATGCTGTGTCCATGGTAACGGTAGGTCTCCAGCTCCATCACAATGGGACCCTGAAACCCGATTTCATTTTGCATCAAACTTCACTGACTATTTTCACTCGTCATCAGCTGCTTTATCTAGATTTACTACGACACATCATTACCACTTGACGCTGACAGGTTGGGAGAAATAAACGTACACACTTAGACTCCACTCGCACAGACAGAAACTCAGCTCACCTTCCCTGATCTGCAGTGGTCTGCGGCGAACTTGGCAGCCTCTCGGACACACAGGACATCCATCCCGTCCACCTGCATGAAGAAACGCGCAAATGAACGTCCGTGTGCAGATGTATATGTGGATGCATCTGTCCTAAACTCCTTCAGCTCTGCATGAATCATTTGTGTGCAGTATCATACATGAGCATCAAACAGCTGAATGCATGCTCACACCTGCAACTGCCAGGATGGACATGAGCCTCCTCCTGTTATAGTCTAGGTCTGTACAGGCCAGCTGCAGCATACAGCCAACAAAGACACACTGCAGCCAACGCCCAAGACCTCAGTTTAAAGTTTGACCACGACAGATACAAGCAAGGACATCAGGAGTGTTTAGGACGGCCCTGTGACTTTCCATCTACGCCTGAACCAGGGTTAACACAGACGCAAACTAGGAAGATTTAAGAAAAGCTTTGTTGATGTGAATGTGTCTCATGTACAACAGCCTAACATTTCAGTTTGTGTCTCACTCTGATTCCTGGTATATAGTCTCCTCTCTTGTAGTAGTCGGTGCAGGCTGACGCTCTCTCCATAGACGTCCCCATGCCGTACTTGTTGTTCTCACAGATGAAAATGCACGGCAGCTTCCACAAGGCGGCCATGTTGAACGACTCAAACAGCTGGCCCTGATTGGATCGGAGAGAAAAGGAGGATGTTTAAGAGCTTTATCCAGATAAACAATGAACGGCTCTGAATAGTGACTGCAAAGACATTATATTACTTCTTACAGTTGCAAGAAATAACTGGCTTTTTGTCCCTATAACCCTCTGTGGTTCACGAAAGAAAACTTTTCAAAAAAAATCTTTGCTTTTTTCCAGCAACTGCACCCTGGTCACAAATAAAAACCAACCTTCCAGATACTTTGGAAGCATATCTTAAGGCCTTTAAATACTTCTGTCATGTAACATGATTAAAATGGTTTAGAAATGTTAAGTTGTGGTGTATCCCAGTGGTCAGTGGGAGGAGGAAGAGCGTCATATTACCACTGGGTCTTACCTGATTGGCTGCTCCGTCTCCGTACAGCGTGACACACAACTGATTGTTGCCTTGGTACTGACAGGCCAGAGCGATGCCTGCACCCAAAGGAACCTGAACGACACAGCGGAGTTACTAAAAACAACTGACTCCTCATCTGCCTCATTTCTGCACATATTTCTCACGTGTGCATATCCATCTACCTGTGCTCCCACGATGCCGTTTCCTCCATAGAAATGCGGTGCGTACATGTGCATCGAGCCTCCCTTGCCTTTGGCCACGCCCCCTTTACGACCTGCAGAGAGACAAAGACCACAGGACAGAAGAGACGTCAGGTACCGACTCTGTCCAAAACAGATTAGTGTATCTGTACGACTCTTTTCGTCTTTCCCCTCCTATTAATCATATGATTGACCCTTTGATTTATCTGGTGTCCCTGTACGTAAAACTAGCTCCACCTCCAGCAGAAACACATACAGTGTTAATAATCTAAAATAATAGATCGGTCAAAGGGACCAGTAAAGGATTTGAAAGGTTTTTCCCCCACCACTGCCGACATTTATAGCAGCTTTTTCCCAGGCAGTGAACAAACATGCATTCTGCAACATGTCAGACGTAGCGTCTAAAACGTCCCACAATCTGTCTGACCTGTGAGCTCGGCCAGGATCTCTTTGACGGACACTCCGCGGGTGTAGGTGTATGCGTGTGCGCGGTAGGCTGTGATCAGATGATCAGAGGGGTTGATGCTGGCTTCGATGCCCACTGCACATGCTTCCTGCAGGAGTAAAACAAGAACAGTGTCTCTCATTGTATTTCAACTGTACAGCACAAGGCCATTCTGTGATTTTACCTTTAATTAATGTACTGTGTTTAATACTTTGAAGATGTTTTGTAACCATATTTCTTCTTTATGTTGTGTGTTGGTGAGCCAACAACTAAAGAATCTATTTTATTCTATTCATGAAATAAAGGTTACATCCACCACAGTTTCCACAGAGCGCCACTCTTTGTGTTCACATAAGTGCTGCTTCATTAATGAAAAGCTGTTGGATTGAGGCGTTCATCTTGACCTCACGAGTTCATACCTGCCCGTCATACAGGTGACAGAAGCCTCTGATGATCTTCTGCTTGTAGAGCTGGTCGGCCTTCAGCTCCATGCGGCGGACGGTCTGCATGGTGCGGTAGTACTGCAGCCCCTGATCCCGAGTCAGCTCCGCCTTCACCGGGGGACCCTCCTCCAGACGGTGCAAGTCGCATTTCTATCGGCAAACGGACCAAGAAGGAGGTTGAATTGAAAAACTTGTAGATTCAGATTGTGGTTCTAGATTCTACCATATGATCTTTTGTCCAGATCTCCTAGCCCTCGTCCACATTGTCTGCTATTGTTTGTGAACGTAATGTTTATCTTTATTGTTTATCATTTACTTTTATACCGTTTGAACAGTATGATCGAACTGGTGGAATTTCCCGGAGCTAATGTATCAAATTTATAAAACAATATCAGTAACAAATCAAAGCTATTAATATGAGAAATGCCTTTTAAAACGGTGAACAAGTTAGCTTTGACCCACCTTGATGTCAAAGGTCACCTGAGGAGTGAAGTCAGCAAAGGAGCGGGAGACCAAGACCTGGGCGCCCTGAAGGACGACAACACGCCAAACTTTAGCAACAATATCAACATTATCAGCAGCATGGTGGGGCTTATTTGAATCCAGTTCCACAACAATGCTAGTAATGCTACATCAGACGGCATTTGGTGACACGTCTCTAATTCAAAAGTTGGAAAACTTGGATATTTCCAACTTTCCATGTGACTCGAACACAGCATCGGACCACAACTAAACTGTGTCATGTGGTGGAGATGGAGGGAGAGGAGGGGAATAAACACAACAGATCTTAAGCTACGACACTGAACCTGCCCAAAACTGAAACTGATTATCAGATAATTATATATATTGTGGCTTTTATCAGCCACCGTATCCCTCTGAACACAGACACTGCATCGAAGTGAACTATAAACTAGGACCTGATATGATGCAAAAAAAACAAAACAAACATGTTGCAATTGACAGATATTGCACTTAGAAAAAAGAAGAAGAGAAACTGATGAGGAAAATTTCAGTTCATTAGTAAGAGCTGAGGCAGAAACAGTGTTTTCAGAGATTTAGGCAGAATTTAACATCAGAAAGGAGTTGTAAGCGCTGTTTTATGGTTATTTTGGTGATATTCAGCAGACATAGGTTAGACTTCCCTCCCCCGTTAGTGAGCAGGCAGACATTTAAGGTGCTCCACATGTTCTTACTGGTCTGTCTATGTCCGTGTGGGTGCTAACTAACTCTGCAGCAGAAGCTCTAGTACTGACAGGCGGTGGTTTGGGTGGTTGCCGCTGGGTCTGTGCCAAGGCGGGCGCCGCTGGTGAGGTTAGATTGACGTACTCTGACAGGTCAATCAGCAACTGAGGAACACAGGAGCCAACCAATCAGACCAGAGCTCTACAGTGATGATGAGACAGGTGGTCTACAGGTGGAAACAGCAGCTCAGAAATCAAAGGACACAAACATGAGGAGGAGAAACACACTGAGGGGACATGGAGACGAACGGCAGCGTCTACGTCAACACCACGGCCTGACGTTACTCAGCGTAAACACTAGAGATAAAACCATCTGCGATTAGTTAAGTAATCAATAAGATGATAGGAAAAGAACAAAAACAAATGAAAGTGAAGAGTCAATATACAGTTGATCATTACCTCTGAGTTTAGTTTAATTTAATAAATCATTTTCAAGCAAAACATAAGGCTTTAATCATAATAAAACTGAATGAAATCTAAATGTTCACCTGCATTTTTCACTTTTTTGTGACTATAAAAAAATCTCCCCAATTTAATTAAACTATATAAAAACAAACATGGCTCTTGATAACCGATTCCATTAGCTTTTTCACATATTTCACTTATTTTTCTTCATATAAATGATTTTCTTATAGCGGCTGCTGTATTATTTTGTCAAAATCCACTGCCATGTGACAAATAAAGCATCAACTATCATTACATCTGTTGATTGATTTCTTAAGTGATCGATACAGTCAAGCTTATGAAGCTGGAGCAATTATGAGTAATTAAATATTTGTCTATAAGTGTTATGACAGCTCACATAAGCAGCTCTGTTAGGTCTATATGTTCTTTTCCTTTGTGTATTTTTATCTACATTTACTTAATTAAATTGTGAAACAGTTATATTTCAGCTCTCGCGCTCACTGTCCTGACACTGAAAGGGTTTGTTTCCTGACACATACATCTGAAATATCGCTGGGACGGTTTAAACACAGTTACCAGGCTTTAACCAGTGAAAGAAAAGGGAAAAAAAACAACACCACAAGACTTGATATTTCAAATGACATACAGAGGCTAAAACAGACTCATTAAAACACATCTGTCACTCTCAATTCAAATTTACAACAATTTCTATAAATGATGAGTCCGGTGATTTTCTTATTCTCAACAAATCCTGTGTTAAAACTAACAGCAGCAGTGAATTCATCCTGTGAACAGTACCGTCTGTGTATCTGTAACTTCATTTATCTCATTACTCTGTGCTGTAGAACTCCATTGTCGCCTGAAAACAATTAAAAACACATGACTGAGCCTCGTCGTTGCACTGGGTGACGAGTTTCTTCTTCGGGAAACACGAGTTTTTAAACCGCGTTTCTGCAGGTTTCAACTAGTTAAATTTAAGACTTTTTAAGACCATTATGTATGTAATTTAAGACCAATTTCACATTCATACTAGCAAACTATCACGAAAGATATGAAGGACTGTTCCCATAATTATGTGCAAAGTAAATGAAATTATTCCCATTTTAATTTCATCATTTACTATTGGAGATGATTAGTGTTTATTGCTGCCATGCTGGTTTTGTTTTGCAGTTTTATTATAGCATGATCAGGACTAATTTTTCCCAAACAAACATAAAATTACATTAATACATAAAACATGTTAGGTCCTGTTTTTAAACTTTGTTTGCGACTATAATTCAAACTGTTTAGTTTTGCTATTCTTGACCCTATTCACATTAATGTTTATCTTATATTTAGGTTCTGAGGAGGAAAATAAACAAATATAAGCAAGTACCTTTTATTTGTCGAGTATCTGATTCAAAATGTAACAAGAAATATGACTTTACGTGTGGTCATTTTAAATAAACGGTTCATTCTTTAAGTTTAGAGAACATGTGCTATATCGTATCATCGCTATTTGTTGACAGTAACAAAAAGAACAGAAAGTTACCGGACTGATCCTCTAACAAAGTTCTCACATTTTAGAAACACTTGAGAAGAACGTGAGTGCAGAAGGAAGGGGGTGCAGGACCAGCAGGGCCACAAGCTGCTTACCTCCGACACGGTTTGGGCTCCCTAGGGTTCAGGCGAGGTGGGGAGGAGGGAGAAAAGCGAGACATTTAGGGTTTGTTTTGTGTGTGTGTGTAAAGAAGAGGAGCGGAAACAGGGAGGAGAAAGTGAATGTTTGTTCAACATGAAGCAGCAAAGCTCCCACAGACGACCTGGACACCATTTGATTACAATCTAAAGCGACAGGAGTTACAGTACTACAAGTCTGTAGTAGGAGCTCTGCTGGCCTTTACTGCTTTTTAAACCCAGATGCACCGATATGTCACCAGCAGTTTGATTCATATACCCTGACTGTGTTTTTGTAAAGCCATTTTATTTATAAAGCCCAAAATCACAGATAAAGACCTCTATTATTAAATAATCAGCAATCAGTAAAAAAAGACCAAATCTGGACTGGATTTATGTCGTTAATTCAGTGTCATATTTTGGTATTTTGTGGGAATGTTGTCCAAACAAGGTGAGATATTTTACGCCTTTATCACTTGATCCTGTAAGATATTCTGAAGGGCATTTGTTTCCTCACTTTTACTTGATGATTCACTGAGAAAATATTCGGCACATTAAACTTTACTGAGGAATTTAAAGTATGTACGACCCAAGGGCGAGTTTCATAAAGAGAACCCGTTTCGCTTGCATATAAGGTCAGATCGGAGAGAGAGACGGCAGAAACTATTTCAAACACAGTCTCGGATTATATCAGTGAGAAACTGGAAGAAAGAACGAGGTCAAGGAAAAAGACAAAGCTTGGCCAAGCATAGCGATGCATCTTCAGCAGTAAAAGCTGTTGATTTTCTCCAGGAAAACAAATGAGATGAGACAGATGTGAGACAAGAGGCAGTGGGACGAGTCTGGCCCCAGTTTGAGCCACAGATCCAAATGCAAAATGAGTAAGACATATAAACACAGACGGTCCATTTCACATCCACCGGGGAGATTTACAACATTTACCTCTGCTCTGAAATCATTTCACGAATCCTCAAAGTCTCTTCTAATCAGCTGGATAAAAAGAATCCCATCTGGAGCTCTAAAATACGATTTTTAATCTTTTTTTCCCCGCTAGTATCACCTTTTGTACTTAAACCCCACTGGAAATTACATCATTTTGCTAAAGAAACACAAATTCCTGAAGGAAGAGAAGCGGTAACTTGATATTACATCATTCCGGAAGAGCGGGGGTTTTCGTTTAAACTGGAAACTTGTGCTTAAAGGTTAAGGTCCATTGAAACTATCCCTCTTTGCGGCTAATTTTAGTCAGTTTATCTACAGAAAATGTCGATTCTCTATAGTATTTTTATACTAAATAGGCCAATTGATTTCAAAGCTACTTTTAAGTGCTTCTTTGGTTTATTGTTCCAGATTAAGTTGCATTTCCGTTTCCTCTTTATATTGCTATTCAAGTTTAGGTTATAAAATTGTGTTTGGTTGTGCGCCAGAAACACAGAAAAGCTCGTTTCGTGTTTCAAATGGGATTCGTGATTATCCAGTCTGATATAAATTAATACATTTGAGGCTCAAACTGGGGCTAAAAGCGTCGTGATGACCGAGCGACTGTTGCCCGTGTGTTTATCCGTGCAAAAATATAATTTCACCGATTACTCAGTGAATATTTGCAAGCGGAGATAAATCACAAGAGAACACAACAAGCAAAAGACAAAGCAACAGCCAAATTATCCTACATGCAGCTAACATGTTCACAAGGTCAGCGTCGTGCCAAACACCACCAGGCTAGCTAGCAGTTAGCATGACCCGGGTCTGCCCCCAACAAACAGCCCTCAACTCCACGTCAAGCCCAAATCACTCACCACATTCCTGCCAGTGATCCTGCAAAGTGCGTTAGATATAATGGTTAACATATTTTGCATGCTACTGGGCGACGACTTGCGGTTAAATGGATTAATTGTAAGCCGCTGGCTGAAATATCCGTGTTAGTGTCCGTCTCAGAAACAATCCGGGGAATACTAGCGACACGACACTTTGGTTCCGCGTTGGCTCTTCGTCTCATTTTGTCTCACTTTAAACGATGTTGTTTCATATCGTTTAAAGTGAGCTTATTATGCTGGAATGTGAGGCAGGAGTCTCTATTTTAACACGTTGAATAAAAGGACATCTTAGATTTTAGTTAATTTAAAAATGTTATGTGTAAGCCAGAAATAGACAATTACCTGAAAACCTACATGAGTTGTTTATATTCAGATCATCGGAGGAAATTTAACTTTAACGTACTACGACAAAGCAGATACATATTTCAGTATATGCAACTGAACAATTCAATTTAAGCAAATGTACAACTCACAAATGAGCATTCGTGACTTTATGATTTTATCTAAATATGTACTGAATGTGTTGATTTTATTTTTCATGGGGTCTGCGAAAAAAAGGAAGACATAAAAGGGATGTAACTCACACTGAATCTTAATATTAAAGGTTTGTGTAAGTGTCATTGAAATTAAATATTCAGCTGGTTGCAAACTACAACGTCACCACTAGATGTCACTAAATATCACACCCTGAACCTGAACCTTTAAAAATAACTTGCATCAAAAAATATTGTTCATCAATACATTTTGTAAATATGGGATTTCACTGAATCTAGCCCAATATGTGCAAAGCAGGTTTATATTTATCGACCAATAATGACAAAATCATAACAATAAAAAGTAATGAAAGACAAAAGGACAAGTGTTGCTTTAATATAAATAAAATATCATTTATTGCATTTGAGTAAATACAAGATTTAAGGCCGGATAATGACACCCTCCTCCCTCTCACATCAGTCTGACACCCTCTGAATAAAGCTTCTCATTCAATGTAAAAAAAAAGAGTTTTGTGCGCATAAGCGACAGTGGAATATAAAAATGTAACAAGATCCAAAGCATGCAGAAACCAAAAGTACATGAGGTTCAGAAAAAAAGCCAAGAACTGAAGGTTTTCATGACTTCCTACAGTAAGATATGACATTAAAGGATGAGTCTGGTGATTTTCTGTACTTCTGTCAGTGTCAGTAAGACTAACAGCAGCATCAGCAGCCATGATTTCATCCTACGAACAGTATTCTCTGTATATTTGTTGATCTTATTGATCTGTGCTGTAGAGCTCCACCGCTGCCTGTAAACGACTAAAAACACATCACTGAGCCTCGTCGTTGCACTCGATGGCATGTTTCTTCTTGAAGGGAACAGAAGGGAGCTCAAAGATGTTCAGTTTATTATGAGATAAGACAAAGAAAGAAACTGCAACCTGCTAATCTCTGGCACTTAAATAAATCTATTGTCAAAATAGATATATTTACTTTTGATTTAGCCACTTACTGTTGCGTCTCTGGTTAGTTTTTACAGCTAACTAGTCTTCGCTTCACCAGGCTGATCCTTTATAAAGCTGTAAACGCATGTAAACGCAGACTGGTTGTTTGTGAAACAGTGAGGAAATAAAATATGCTGCAGTGGTGCCAATACACCAAAATGTAAACCAGCAGAAGAATTCAGTATCATAGCCACCGTGTGGGTTGTGTAAAGTTTCTAAAGCTTGATAGAAAAGGTGTTTAGGTTTTAACCGCTCTCATTCAGGACAGAAAGTCTCGTGGACCTCGTTGGCCTCAGATGTTTCTCTCAGTGCTCCACAGTCTGGTTAAAGTGTCTCTTCCCGTCCAGGTACAGCATCGACTCTGCAAACACACAAAACATCAAGCGTTTTTTTTTTAATTCTCCTGATGAAAAAAGGTTCTGTTTGGAAAATGGAGATGTAACACAGAGGCCTGTATCAGTCCAGATTTGTCCCCTGCCTTTGTCCACTCTGATTTTATTTTTAGGCAGATGATACTTACACCCAGGGTTTGTCCAGCTGTCCTCATAACTCAATAAAGTAACTCCTAAACTAATCTCCCTTCATGATACAGGCCTCGCGTCCGGCTGTGTGTGTTCACCTCCGTATGTCTCGGGGATGATGTTGGGGACGTCCCGGTCGGAGACGAAGGTGAAGTGGAAAACGTTGGTGGTGTTGTGCTGCCGGGTCAGCGGGTCGAACACCTCGCTGTGAACCCTGACCTGGATGTGCTTCCCCTCTGTGTAACACACCTGAACCACACACAGAGGTTAGAAACACAAGTACAAACATGAGGAACTAGACTTTTCTTGCTCAACAAAAACTCAATATAACATGTTTGTTTGTTGTGAGATTTTCATTGTGAATATCTCGTCAACCAGCTGTGCTTTACTCAAAATCAATATTTTTTTTTCTTGCCAGAAAACTACTTTAGAATCACGTTTTATCTTAGTGGGAGCCTTATTGTAAACTGTAAACACATCACAATATACAGTATTAATGAGTTAAAATAAGTTAAAATGCCAAGGTGCAGGAAGTGCAGAGTAAAGAGGAGCAGGTTAGAAAAACATTGCAAATGTCTGACCTGCGACGAGAGCAGCAGCAGCGAGCCGATCTCCACGGGTTTCTGGAAGAGGATGTCGTCAACGGCAACCAGACTGGGACGACATCCTCTGCAGCACATCAGCAGAGAGAGAAGATACACTTTAAAAACATGCGCAAATATTCCGATTCCATGTTTGTAGATCGCATTTATTAAGCTCACCCGTAGGAGCAGGCGTTGGCCCAGCCCAGCTCGTAGGCTTTCCTCATCAGAAAACCTCCAAATATCCTGTTGAAGATGTTTCTCTCCTGAAAAGAGACGCACAGGACTGAAGCTGAAGAGATGATCTATGGACAACCTAAAGTACTAAAACAGTTAGGAGCGCTTCATTTCTTAACGGTTAGATTTGTTAAAATTGATTCCTCCTGTCAACAGAGGGGGGCAGTATTTTATCAGAAAGTGGTGGCGTGAGTGTCCATGTCAAACTGCCAAAACCATTATCATATCTAAACAACTGAACCAGCTGTTCAAATCAATCCTCTTCCTCCTCTATGTGGCTCCAGTTATCTGTTTATTGAGTAAAACTTATCTTTTCCTGACAGACAGCTCTAGTTGTGGTTAGGAAGTTGCATTAATAAGACCCTCCCTGCACTTCGCCAGCTCTGCCCTTTTGTCCAAATATAGTCAGTTCTGGCTCCAAAAAGCCAGCATCGTGACGGCCAAATCGCACACTCGAGGCTTCATAACGGCTGTTCAAAACCCAATGGGTG
>JAPQRN010000014.1:17884706-17895851 GCA_037367275.1 Coranthus polyacanthus | reverse complement strand
TTTTATGCAGTGTTTGCTCTCACCTGAGGGTGGCAGATCTCCAGACCTTTCAGTTTGGCATCTTGCATCCAGACTGAGTTTGGAGGCAAAACTCGGCTGCGGAAACTGACCGTCCTGCAGGAGCACATAATAAATACACCTGTTAGGTTCATGTACAGGTGAGACGTCTTCAACCAACAGTCCATCAAACATAAAGATATTTAACTGAGTTTCCAGAAAAAAAAGGCGGAACATTTGGGAGATTGGCACATTTTACTGAAAAATCACTTTAGCCATTATTCCATTATCTAATAGTTGTTGCAGATCAGTATAAATATGAAGTTTATTTACATTACGTTCATAGTAACCCACCAGGAATGAGCTCCTGAATGTTTTTACTTTAACTTGCACTAATCAAAGATAAATTAAAAACTCTCCTTTATGTGATAAGGTGTATTCTTTTATTAAATACTGTCCATTTGAGTCCTACTTCGTGTCCAGGGTGTTGAGGAACAGGCCGTGTACGATCTTCCTCTCATCGTCTGTTGGAGCCACCTTCAGCAGCGACGCACTACTCATCCCCATGCGGCGGGATTTATTAGCTAAACAAAGATACGGAACAAACAAGGAGAATTACATTGGAAAGAAAACCAAACACCAAACAATACCAGAAACAGGCTGATGATACGATCCTGTACCTTCTCCTTCCTGGAGGAGTTTCTCGTCCTCTGGCCCTTCCGGCTGCAGTGGATTTACAAACGCTGCCCTGAAATTAAATACATAAATAAATAAGAATAATGTTGCAAATAAATAAAAGTCTTCTCTTCTCATTTATGTATCATATCAGGACCGAGGAACAGTTGAAGATAAAATGATTTTTAATCTTTAATGTTAGTGATAAAGCACTAGATCGTGTTGTTATGATACTGCATAGGCTCATATTTATTATTCTGCGTAATCGTCCTTTAGTCTCTTCAGCCTTGAGGAGTCAGGTACCTCTTGTTTTCTGGGTCTCGGGCCACCATGACAAATGTAGCGTCTAAAACTGGCGCATAAGCTCCATCACGGTACTGGAAGAAGAAAAGCATTATTTCACTTCAGAAGATTAATGAAAGACATTAAATTCACTATAAGAGCTGTATTATTCAACCACAGCTGGGACATTAAACCGCTCTTCATGTTCTTATACTTCTTCTGCAGTAAGTGCGTCTACCTGCGACATGTGCATCTTGGCTTCGATTGACGTCTTTCCCACCCACGTCACATGACCAGTGAACTTGATGTCGCAGTCGGGGTAGATGACGTGATGCCGCATGTCTGACAAACAACACGAGAACAGATTTACAAATGATCAAAACTGCAGATGAATCCACTGGACGAATTCACTCCTGGTGTTAGTCTTTCCATATAATCTGGTAACAGTAACAAAAGCTTAAGTCCAGTTTGACTGAGAGGAAAAACCTGAGCTCTTACCGATCTTATCCACCAGGGCGGTGACGATGGACAGAGGAGACCTCTTCAGCGTCGAGTTATAGGTGTGGGAGTAAGAGATGAGCACTGAGGAGAGAGACGGGCTGTGTTCGTTTATATTGAACCAGCGAACCAGCAAATACACTGAGTTTCACATGTGGGTCATTCGATACCAAACTGTCTAGACGTCCCAGTTCATGTCCTGGTGGGAAAACTTAAGTTCATGCAAAATCATAAAGCTCTACTGCAGCAACTAAAAGTATTTGTTGTAGAGCTGTAGGATTTGTCCTGAGCCCATGATCAGATTAGACTCTCCTGGGACTTCTGTTTATAAAGAGCGAAGGAGTGTCTCAAACAAAGTCCAAAATGTTTTTATCGGCTTCCCTGTAACTCTTAAAGCATGAAAAGGGTTTCTTTCCTGAAAACCAAAAGAAATTTAAAATGTGATACCTGCTAAACTGTCCAAGTCCTCCAGGATTCTCCCAAACCTGAGCAGAGAGACATTACATCTTTAATAATCGAATCTATTTAATAATATTCCATTGGTGTGGTGGGTATTTCCCGCCGTGCGCGTACCTGACAGTGTTGTGGAAGGTCAGGTATTTCTCTCTGAGCTGCGGCTCCGAGCCCAGAGGCAGGTGGACCTCCAGGTAGCTGTCCTTCATCCTCTTGGCCGGGAGGTCGTTCTGAGACTTGGCCAACATGGACGACAGAGACACGCGCTCCGCCAAGGCCTGCTGGTGGTCGCTGAGGACGACATTAACCAGCATTAACTACAAGAACCTCAACGTACAGATAAACCTGCTGACCTTCATGTGTGCAAACAGCCGTTTATCTTCTTCACTACTGGTTCTTTTCTCCCTTTAATCTCATTTTTACTTATTATTTAGATTTGTTTTGAAAAAGAGACGAGGACAGTTGAACATTTATCTTGTGTTCAGACGTCCTGGTCTCTTCTTCACTGCTGTATATAAAACACACAAAAATATCTAGCAAAAAAGAAAACATAAATGAATAAAAGCTCAAAACAAGTCAGAGTGCGAGTAAAACTGAATATAAAGAAAAGGTTGAAACTATTTTTAAGTTTTTGTCCTGCTCCTTGCGTTTAAGGACATCGGTCGAATAAAAAAAAGAAATATTGCACAACGTGGAGCTGCAGGGATTAGAGTTGGAGGATTAATATTTGCATCAGAAACACGCTCATGGTTCAGTACCTCCAGTTCGTGGAAGCTCCAACGATTTCTCTCAGCCTGTTCCGTACTGAAAAACACAGAAGGAACGGTCACATCCTGTTTATGTATTTGTACACTTTTCAAGAATTCAGAGCTGCATATTTGATACTGTCTCTGTAAGATGTGACAATCAGAGATACCGTTACAGCCCTCAGAAAACAAACTGTCACTGACTACGTTTACATGCACAAAATAATCCTTATTCTGAAAAAGACAATATTCCTAATGAGCTGTTTAGGTGGCTATTGAAAATGAATATTCCACTGATATTTGTGTTTACTTGCAGACACACATACTCCAATTCCACCACATACTTGAGAAGGAGTTTTGATATTTGTGCATCTCCAAAAACCTACTGATATGTTTCTGACTATCTCTACGTTTCTGACATCTCTACCTCAGCTGACTGGAAACAGCGGACCACAACCTACACTCTTACATGTCCAAATAACCCTCGTAAAACTGGAATAATATCGGAATATCCCACACGTCTTCATTGGAAAACGCTCCATTCTGAATATCTAAAGGGAATATACTGTTTACATGGCTCATATTCAGATGAATAGAGGAACATTAGTGTGCATGTAAACATAGTGACTGTAAGTTTTTAGATTTCTTCACTAATAAATATCTCTGACGTGGAGTAAGTGTAATAAACACCCCCTTTTTCTCCAGCTCCTCAGTGAGAGACAATATAAAACACACAGAGAAAAGAAGCCTCTCATTTAGGAAGCAGCAAATACTGAAGCGTCATAAAGGAAAGAAGGGAAAGGGCTAACAGAGGCCACCAGTGAATGAATGGATGGATGCTGCTGGGTTTAACTCTACTGTGGAGCAGGAGGAGAAAAAAGACATGAGCTCCAGCCACGTCGAACATACAGTCCAAAAGCTGCCGCAGAGGAAACTTTCAGGTAAAAGAGGACGTTCAGTCAGTGGGAAGACGTGCAGGAAACATGACGGAAATTAGAGCAAATTACAAGAGAATTACGAGGAGCCATGAGGTTTAGGTAGTTCGGATTTGTTTCGGTTTACCAACACACACCATTGGACACGTGTAAAAGTGGATTTCCTGTGGAGAAACAAAAAGGGTTCAAAAGGTGCAGGGTGAGACGTCAGAGCATGAGGCTTAACCCTGGAGGAGATTCACACAGAAATGTTAATTCTCATCACGATACTGTACATGATATTCTCAGTTTAAGTTTATCTGGTGTCACAATAAAAGGCCTTTGGCAAAAAAAACAAACACAAAAAAAACAATATATGACCAAAAGACATTGTACCAAATCAGAGACTTAATTAGCTGTTCTCTAACTCTCCTCATTTCTAGCAGCTGCAGATCTTTCATCAGATTTTGAACCTGCTACAGGGATTTGCTTCCATTCAGCCACAAAAAGCCTGGATCCAAATCAACATTCCAGTTCATCCCAAACGTGTCAGATGGGGTCAGAGGTCAGGGCACTTTCAGGTTTTCTGCACCAAACTGTTTTGGAAAACCACTTCTTCATAGATCTGGCTTGGTGCACAGAGGCATCGCCACGAAACACGACAATATTTTTACTGTTGAACTAAATTGGAGACACAGCGTTCAGACTTCAGCATAAAATTAAAAACTCACTCAATCGCAGTGTTTAATGCTTTGTTTACGTTTTTTATCAGTGATCTATTCTTATTCTAGCAGTAAAATTTTAAAATAAACCGAGTGAAAATGTGGCATCCCGTGGAGAACACTGGACCAAATGTTTGCAAGTAGTGAACCTTTGTGGACATAAAATGAAGACACTCACATTTGACTCAAACAATAATGTGACCAAAATACTCCAAAGGAGGCACGGCAGCGACCTTACCCTCTATCATGTCCGGCGCCCTGCCCTGTGTCGACGCCCCCCCTGCACTGAACGTCCTGGTTGTCAAGGACGCAGCCGACCGCAACAACAAGAGCCTGCAGTTCATAAGGCGACACAACAAACAAAATCACAAACCCACAGAGTCCGGTTACACCCTCATACATGGTACATTATAACATGCTCTAATTATAACCATCCAAAGGCATCTGATATGTCCAAGCTCTCGACAGGAGAAGACACACTGTCTGTCTGCAGCAAATGCAAAATGCACATGCTGTATTTAATTAGAAAGCATCTGCTCCACCTTGTTTCAGAGAAAGATATTACATACAGACCTCATAGCTGTTTCTTCCATTTTGTAAACCTTTTACTGCATGTAGGGCTGGGAAATATGGCCAGGAATCTGTCATTTATTCGCTGCAACAGTACGTTTCATTTGGCCGCCTCTCAGTGTTGTCGTATCCCTTTTATTAAGTTACTAACCCGCGTTACATTAACTCATTGCTCCTGAAAACAGCTGTCTGAAAACACGAGTTGGAAACATTCATCTAAAATGTTAATGAGCATTAACTAAATCAGGCCTAATCATATTTCAGATAAAACTTTACTTCTAATAATGATGTAGTGTAATGTGGTCCAGTGCAGTAATCTGATTTATTTTAATAACTCAATATCCTGTTGACTTGCTGTGTTTTCTTGGTGTATTGCATGATTAACACAGAAACTTGTGGAAAATGACATTCTTATTTCATTTATGGTACGCAATTTAATCTATATAATTAAAAGGCCTTCTCCTTCATTGTCTTTATTTTATTTATTTAGGATTTGTTTTGATACTATTTACCGTTTATTATTAATATTGTCACTAAAACTGGAGGTGAATGTTTTCGTTATACTTAAATATGCATCACTGTCTCTATATTAACATGTTCTTCTTACTGATCACAAAGGCATCTATGAAGTGTTAATAAATGTTTGTATCCACATTAACAAAGCCTTAAGTAACAGTTTAGAAACCATTATAGAGTGAGCCATTAAAATATGAATTGTAGTGAAACCACTTTTGTTAAGTCTGTCAGTGAAATGACACACCCTCTATGTAAACAATGAATCCACACCCAGTTCGCCCTCTCATGCATTACTTTACAGCCCAGTCACAGACTCAACTCCGTGAATAACCGGGAAAATAAACACCAGAATACACTTCGAACATCCACCAGGATGACTCAGAACACTTTCCCCGATTCTAGAGGCATTTCTTAAATCTTGAAAGTCTTTTCTTGCCAGCCGGATAAAAAATAATCCCGTCTACTACACGAAAAAAAATTTTTTTTAAATGTTTTTCTCGGTTAGTATCACTTTTTCCTCGGCGACGGGCTGCGGGAAATCGCGCCGTCTAGCTTGTATTAAGTGACAAAATCCCGTTCAAAAACCCCTTTTTCGTGCCCGGTTGGGGTTGTTTTTAAACCGGCTGGTTAAGACAGTATATAATGACTCCTCGAAATCCTTCAGAATGGAGTTAAGTGTTGTTAAACGTCCTGATTCATGTTTGAAATGTGGTCTGGTATTTATTTTATTTTTCCTCTTCGGAACGTCGCTGTGACTGGTGCATATAACAGGGCTACGACCAAGTTAACTGTTCTCTGCTAGACCTGGTTTATTACTTTATGTCGAATAAAACAGTTTAACAGCTCTGCTGCCAAAACATCGGGATAAATAGTTCATATTCAAAGCTATTTTGTATTTCTAGATTGAATTAGCTAGCTAACTGTTAGCTGCTGACATTAGCAAGTCCATCGTCCCAGACAACAGCGGCAGCAGAGCTTTGAACCTCGTTTTAAACACACTGACCTCGGTGAAAGCATTGTGGTATGTGGTGTGACCGAGTTAAAGGCTCAGGGTCCGGATGAAGCTGTTAAACTATAGAAGAGGAGGGGAAGTCGGAGATTTCTTCTTCAGGACAAAGTCGTGTCAGAAAGGACCGCAGAACCTCTTCCGCGTTGACCTTACGCCCCGCCCACTTCAAGATACGCTCGTTGTCATGAAACCCCGAGTGCAGACTGTCAGGCTCTTCTGCAACTAATATCCTATAGAAAACTGTGCTTTCTTTGATTTTTTTTGTTTTATTATGTATATTGGTTGTCTTTACACAATTCATATGTTACCTGTACAATCCATATGGTCTTTTAATAATATGTATATTGTATTGCAGAGGTGTGTGTAAGTAAAAATACTTTGTTATGGTATCTGAATTTGACTCTTTATTTTTCTGATGATTTTAACTTTTACTCCTTAAAAATATCTTTAATCCGTAATCTGGTATAAGTATCTATGTTGGTAGAAATAGCAGATTAAACAAGGTGCGTACTTTTCCCACATCTGTTAGTGTTTTGTTCCACAAACATTTGTACTTTATGTATATTGTTTGCGCTTTTTACGGTTTGTTGCTTTTGTATTGTGCAGCCTGTTGTCTGTCAATAATATTGCCTGCGTTGCCCGTAATTCATTGCGTGACTTAATAAAGTATTGTCTGACCCTGAAAAACAAACTTTTCACAACAGAACAACTTGACACTGGTCCTGTGACCGGATTGGCTCACTGACGGCATGAGGTCGTCGTTGATTCGTCAGAAATCCGAGAGCTCTGGGAACAGGCCAATCGCCCTGCAGCGCGAGCCCGGTATAAAACGCAGCACCATAAACAAAGGAGAAGTCAGTTGAACGGTACCGACCCAGGCGGGGTGAGAGTTGCTGAATGTACTTGTCTCGACAAAAGCGTCCGGACTAGAGGCTGATTGTGGGGATAAAGCCACTCTGAAGCGAATGAAGAAACATCTAATCTTCCACTTCACTTACAGAGGTCTTCTAACGAAAGGAAAAAAGAGTAAAAGAAGAAAATGGAGTATAAATTACGAAAAGCTGAACCAAGGGACGTGTCGGATATATTACGACTGGTGAAGGTAGGCCAAGAGCTAGCTAACACAGGTCACATACTCGGTTAAAAACTTGAGTTAAACACGTTTTAAAATAATGACAACTTTTGCCCCAACTGGAGTTGACTGTAAACTGGCGACTTGTGGTCAAACGGTTACTTATATGTAACATTAACATCGTTTTCCCCTTCCGTGGATGCGAATTCAAACTGCTATTTGACGGTTCTTTATCCTTGTGTAAACTTAAGCCGTCCCGACATTAGCTCGGACGACATTGAGACGTAGCGTATGCGTTAATGGTGTGAAACTGGCAGGTGGAAAATGTCCGGAGGATGTCCGAGTATGACATCAGTGTCTCCTGCCTTTGTTTACGTCCAGGCGACTCATATCCGCTTTACACGGCCAGTCTTCCAAATATGGCCAGTCTGACGCGCGGTTTGTGTTATTGTTGACGCTAATCCTGAGGGATTTTTAAGAAGTAATTAATCCACGTTGCGCTGTCGCCAAATGGCACATCCGCAAATGGGAAAACTACCAAAATAAAACCCCTGTTTTTCTTGTATTTAAATATGAATTCACGCTCCAGTCCCTCCCTGTAATCCCAAAGCTACACCCAACCTCTTTGAATACTCCCTCGTTTTCTTTTGTCCTGCTTTCAGTACCAGACTGAAGTACAAGTGCAAAAGCATTAGCATCAAAATACACCTCAAGTACCAAAAGTAAAAGTGCCGAATGGTCCATTTCGGGATATTGCTGGATTGTAAATGTCGATGCATTCATGTGTGCATCGTTAATGCTGCAGCTGGTAATTACTGTATATTATTGGGTCACTTGTAATAATGTATTAGTTGACATTTACTTTATATTAATAATCTGCAGCGTAGCTAAAGCTGTCAGGTAAATGTAGTGGAGTAAAAAGCACAGTGTTGGCTATGATAACTTTTTATTAATAAATAGAGCGTCTATACATATTAATATATAGTAATTTTTCTCTGATTCCAAGCTGCATGTGATTTGAATGCTTGAGTTGTAAAATTACTGTGGCAGGTGGAGAATTTCCAGAGCAGATATTATCTAATATTATAACACGAACTGGGATTTTAGTCCATTGTGTTTCTGAGAATATATGCCATAAGACGTTAAAAGAGCCATCTCATAAGAAAAGAGTACCTCTTACCCACCGCGTTGCTTGTATTTGTACTCAAGCAGAACTCATAATGCTAAAATTTAAGAGTCAAAAACAAAGATAAACATATAGTGGGCGACTGATCTAAAACGGCGAATGTTCAGTCTCTCAAATTTCATTTTAAAATATTATCCATACTGTAATTTTGTTTGAAGGTGCATTGGTTTTTATGTTGGTAAACACAGTCCCTTCATACAATAACACAGTATTTCCATCTTTGTTTTCTCAGGAACTGGCAAAATACGAGGAGATGGAAAACCAGGTGACGCTGACTGAGAAAGGTGAGCTTTTAAAGGACTGCTCTTACTGGATTTACAGATGAATAACACGTCATTTTTACATGAAGCGTTTTGCAGTCTGCAGCAAGTTAATTTAAGATTTTTTTAATAACCATCATGAATGCAATTCAAGACCTATTTCACATTCTTATTGGCTAAGAAAGTACAAAGGATATGAAGGAAAATCAGAGTAACAGAGTCACTTGTAAAGTAAATGAATGCATTCACTACATGCTGTGCTTGAGTCAGATCTTGCTGAACTTGCACTTACCCATATTAGATGAAAGCAACGTAAACAGAAACAGTTTTAGCTGGTTACGTGTAAAGCATGAGCTCACAAACCACATCAGCTGGGTGTATGCTGATAAAATCTAACCAGGCTACAGTTTTCATTAGTGCTGATTGGTTCCATGTGGGTTTTGTTTTGAAGTTTTGCTGTAGTGTGACTAGTATAAATCTTTGCACAAAAACACATTTAAAAGTCAAGTTAATGCAAGTTCACAATTTTGAGGCGATTGACTTTTAAGGAACTATAGAAACCTTGTGCAGTCCAATAATGTTTAAGGCTGCGTTATTCTTGTAACGGGGCATCATCGTGTCTCCTCTTCAAACCCTTTTTTTCCTCGCAGATCTCCTTGAGGATGGATTTGGTGACACCCCGTTTTACCATTGCATCATCGCTGAAATCCAAGGAGAGAGCAGCAGTGACGGTAAGAACGACACATTTTATTTCCGCTGTCACCTCAGCCCTGTTTAAGATTAGGTTAATCGGGTTCTTAATGCGCTCCAGGTCCCAGCACGACAGTCCTGCGTCACAGGGCTTTGTTGAAGAGTCTGTTGCTTCCAGTATCTTTTATATATATATATATGTGTGCAACTTAAACTGTCAGCTGCTGACTTTTTAATCTGATCTAAAAATGGTAATCTGATCTGCATGTTGTGATCTGATCTAGGACTGGGCAATAAAATGATATAAAGCTTTCTTTATTTATTTTTTTGTTTGTCAACGTAAACACTCACAAAATGATTCAGTGTTTTGTTGTTTCAGTTAGTTTTCCTCATGCATATTTTTGCTGATGAGAAAAGATTGTATTAGATTATCTGTTTTGAAAGTTCTACCTCTAGATTTCTGAAATGTTCTGTTGTTAGTTTTGCAAGTGTTTGTCATGTTCTGACCTTAAAAACCACAAATAAAGATATCTTCAATTAAAAACCAGTCTTTAAGCGATGAGTTGATATGTATCGTGACAATCATCGGCCATTTTTTTTGGCCATGTCGCCCGGCACTAATCTGATTTACATGTTGTAATCTGTAATCTGATCCATTTGTTCTAATCTGATCTGTATGTTGTAATGCGGCCCCAGATCTGAAAGTGGTGGGTTTTGCCATGTACTACTTCACTTATGACCCCTGGGTCGGCAAACAGCTCTACCTGGAAGATTTCTACGTGACAGAGGAATACAGAGGTAAGACTCTGAGCTCGTCTCACTCGCTCCTTCTCGTCTTCTGCCTCTTTAATCCCAGAGTCACATCTCGTCTTGTCTCCTCTCTCTGCGCAGGGCTGGGCATCGGATCCGACATCCTGCGGCATCTCAGTGACGTGAGTACCAACGCTCTCACCGCGTGTCTTCACGAGGTGTAGTCCTCATCAGTGATTCAAATCGGTCCACTGGTGTCCCTTCAGTCGCTGCAAGATTAAGAATAGAGAAATGGCCTCAAGTGCGGATGTTAGTCTGATTATCGGGATTCATGCTCACGTGAAGAAGCTTAAAGGGATTTTAGAAAAAAAGGAGGAAATTAAGCAGCACTAACGATACAAAAATGGTTATTAAAACATGGGACTCCGGCTGTTTACTTTAGCACATTTACACGTTTCTTTTAAAAATAGGAACCCAGTCTGCTCTGATGGTCAATTCCAGCTCGTTCAGAGGGGAAATAAAACTCAACATTCAGTGGATGCAAATTAGTATGTTCTCCAAAGTGCAACATGAGTCATCAGAGAGTTTTTATGCTTTTCCGTCAAATTACAAACCATTAAGAATACCTACAAAACCGCTAAAAGAAATAAACAAATTATTTCTGCTTTTATTTAATCATGTGTCTTTCAAAGTTCATGTATTTCTTATTCCATCGATGTCTGATCAGACAGTGAAGGGAATGTAAATCTATTATTTCATTCCAATTCGGCCTTATTATTATTTAGTTATGTTTAAATTTTAATTA
>JAPQRN010000014.1:17862858-17881410 GCA_037367275.1 Coranthus polyacanthus | reverse complement strand
CTTTTCAGACCGGTAGGAGGATTGAACACGACTGCGGATCAGATTCAATCAGATGGGACTCGACTGCTCTACTCTGTGGCTTCACTTTTCCATAAGGGCATCGCCGACATCAGGTTATCTTTACTCTTAGTCGACTGATTTGGACTGAGAGGACTTTTTAAAGGAGCTGCTGAAAACCCTGTCACAAAACAGCAGTCTGCCGGGCAAAACGTGTCCCCGCTCTAAAAAGAGACTGAGTTTGAATCTGTTTTGGAAGAACTTCTGCTCCCGTCTGTTTCGTGAAGAAGAATCATGTCACCTGGTGCGTCGACGAGGCCCAGTGACGTGTTTTTAAATCAGCTCTACAGCACAGATGAATACGATGAACCAGGTTACAGATACACAGACTACACTGTTTGTAGGTTGAATTCGCGGCTAGTGTTTTAATCTGTTTTTGAAAGTTCAGGTCATGTTTTTCCAACAACAGAAAAAGACACGAGTCCCTTAGTCATTTGTCCAGTATTTCTGAGTGTTTCATTTGTGTCTGCACTTTTTTTTGCAGTTTTACAGAAAAAAAACTGGAGAAACCGAGGTCACTGTAGGGAAAGGAGGAGTGATTACGGAGGAGGAAGACGAGGAGGAGGCCTTTTCAAAGATATCTGGATGACGGATATAAAAAAAACCTGCTTAGTGGAGAAGGAGGGGGCGTTCGAGGACTAACTTGGCAGGAGGAAAAAGGATCTTCTAAGGACACGTTGAACACAACTGCGCTCCTGAGCTTGTCAATACCCACTTTGTAACAGCTTGATGTGGAAACACGGGCTCAAAGTGTTTATGTGCATGTGACATAAAACGCGTGAACCTGCAGGAGTCGTTCAGGGACTTAATGGGAGGTGAAAAGTGAGCGCGTCTTGTTGTCATCTCAGCTGGTTGAGTCACTGCCCTCTGTTCGCCCTTTCTTCTCAGACTAAGAAAAAAACAAGACAAGGCAAACAAGTGAGAATAGTTTCTGCTGCAAACTGCATTCTGAGGAGAAATGGTGACTCAAGAGATGTTTTTATACAATATTTGGAGGTTTAAATGAAAGAAGTGGCAGAAAAAAACACAGAAATGCAGCAATTCAACATATAAGGAGTAATAGTCAATTACAGGAAAAAGATGGATGATGGACTGTCAACGTCCTTATTTATGTTATTTATTGATCATCATTTATTTGCTTTGACCTTAACTTTTCAATTCGTCTTGTTTTTTCCGTTTTTGTGGAAGCACCGTTCACCGTTATGCGCGGTAATAATAAATCAGACCATCCACAAAGACTCACCTTCTTTTTCCCGAACGGTGGCTCTTTCCAGAGCGTCTCCACGGCAACGAGGCCCTGCTGAGCCCAGGTGTACGCCGAGTCCCGACTCGACTGGTGGAACCAAAAGAAACAATCACACATACTGTGTACAATATAGAACAAACGGAAAATCTATCAAATATGAAAAGGTGGAAGCAGCGGCCTGGCCTCCTTCACGGTGTTGTTGTGTTGTACAATAATAATATAAGATATATATATATAAAAACCATTCTAGATGATTTACAGAGACATGTCTTGCTTTGCTTTTCTTTAAAAGACATTAATCTCTGCTTCTGTTGATAGCTGGTTTTCTGCGTCTTATTTTTAGTTTAGTGATTTGAAGGAAAGGGCTTTGATGAATGACTTAGAAAAAGGAAACAAAAAAAGGGAAACGCATAGGAGCTCTGACGTTTGTGGGAATTCACAGTCAGCGGTTGGTACAGGAAAGCACAACCTTTTCCTCAAAGGAAATGAGCCAAAGAAAAGGCAACACCGAGACAAGTAACACAGAGCTGCTGGGAAAATCTGAAGACTGTGACGTGTGCAGTACAGTAACCGGTGAGCGGAGGTCAGATCAGACCAGCTTCACTTCACTCTGATACTGGGATTATATGTGAATCCTCTCTCCTCATATGATTAATGTCTGCTTTTGTGGAGATTTATATCTATTTTCCACTGTGGCTTGTTTTCTCTGTGATACAGTATGTGTGTAAATTTGTTTCAAAGACTAAGCAAAAACACACTCAAAGTAAAACCATTTGTTCGAACTGCTTCATCGCTCTTGACAGCGTGTGCTTTCAGACGTTCAGAGGGTGTTCTGCTGATTTGTTCTAAACCACTTGTACAACACACACACAAAAACAGACAGAGTGAGAAGTGGTTTGCAGGTAAAGGAGACACAGATATGTCTGATGTGGATGTGAGACGCCTGAAGTGACCTGCAGAGATATTATCCGACACACACCTTTAATAAGGACGCTGCCTGCTGAGGGTAAAACATGGAGGCGCTCAGAGCCATCAGACCAACGGGAAACAGCAGCCGCTTCACCCTGGAGCCTGAAAGAACCACACAAATATGGTATGAAGCCAAGTTAAGTAGGTTTGTCCAAGTGATAGATGGGCTGCTGTTATCAGCCCGTCTGTCACCTCTGGACCAATTAGTCTGAGTGAGGAAATGCAGGTCAGCGAGTGCACATGTGTGTTACCTTTGGCCAGGTAGAGTCCCAGGAAGCCGGAGAAACCAACCACAGCCACACTGGGGTAAAGGTCAGGAGGGGGGTCACTGAGGAACCGGTACACATCTGAAAGACAGACAAGGAGGTGAAAGGTCATGTGCTGTTTGTAGACGTACAGTCCACACATAATAAGGGTTGTAACTAATGCCGGCTGTACACCAAACAACTTTTCAAGTGATTTCAATGTCAGACATATTTCCACCGTTGAAAGAAAGTCATGAGAGTGTGAGGTAGTCATAAAACTAATTCCAAGCTATCTTAAGGTGTGGGATATTTAGTGACATCTAGTGGTGAATACCCCCCTCAGCCTCCCCTATGGTGGCAGCACAAAACACAAAAGTCCCTTATTCAATCGAGTTAATAAACAATCGACTCCCAGCACAAAACAGACAAACGCCATGGAAAGCGCACGAGCAAACACAAATCTTCTAAAGTACACCTTTAATAAATTAATACATTTAAGTGAGGAGGCTCAAAACATGTAATTCACCTGTGACGGTTGCTATGGAGGTGGTGATGCTCGGCTCCACCGTCCTGTACACTCCCTGTGGTCCAAAGATCATCAGCAGACGGACAGAAAGACAGACAAAAGAGTATGTTAGCCTCTGTAACCTCTAACCAGTGCAAACACTTAACTGTAAAGTGAGGTAAAAGACAGGGGTCACTCACGTCAATTTTCTCCACTGCAGCCTGGCCGGTTTGCTGTAAAATGAGATAAAAAACAACCACGTCTTCATTTATTTATCTGAACTGAAAATGAATTAACATGAGAGAGAGACACACACGTGCTTTTAGGCTGATGTCTCTCTTTCATCACTTTTTACAGTGGAGACGAGTTCCAGAGACGGTAAATAGTGATGATTGTTATTAGACTGAGGAGCCGTTTGGTTAAAAAGTAGTTTTTCCTTCTATTTCCTAAAGAAAAGACACGTCACCGAGTGCAGCGACGAGGCTCAGTGATGTGTTTTTAATTGTTTTCAGACAACAGTGGAGCTCTATGGTGCAGACGAACGAGATGAATCAGGTCGCTGATACAAAGACAAGACTGTCTGTGGGATGTTGACAATAACAAAAGCAGAGAAGAAAAAAAATCACTGAGAAAACAACAACTGATGAAGTAACAGCTTCAGGCAGTAAAAATGACAGTGCTGAGCACAGATTCACAGCTCACGGGCGGCGTCAGAGGTCGACATACCTGACACTGGTTTGTGTACGGTTCAGCCCATTTCCTTAAGGACGCGACGCTCTGCTCCAGCGGCCTCGCCTCTGGCTCCACATACTGAGCCTCCGCCTCAGGACTGTTGTAGAGAGACGGAAGCTGAGAAACAGAGCAAACAGAGTGATAAGTGCTCGTGTTCAGTCACTGAAGCCAACTGCACTACACTCAACAAGTAAAGAGTAAAATCTACATCTTCAACATAGGACAGAGAGAAATCTCTAGCCTAATGTCCAATATACAAACAATCATTATAAACTAAAGGAAAAACACTGAATACATGAGCAGATACTTTCAGATACTTGATTTATCAAGTTTAATGTTACTGTAAAGGTTGGGGACAGAAAAAATGAGATAGAATGACCCAATTATAAGAGGAGAAGAGCCACCCCTTTCACAAACATAGGTTTTTTTTAAGGATAACAAGCTGAAACTATGATCCATAAAATCCTCATCATGTGCTCAAAAGCAAAACAAAAACACCCTCGGGACAAAGTTACAAGCTGAGTCCGTTATGATGACGGTGGAGGACGCGACCTGACCCCTTCAGTCACTGATTAACCCACCTCATCGATGTTTATGACCGGCTGCGTCCCCTTCTTCTTCCCGTCACTGGCAGCAAACACCGAGCCGCTCAGCAGGGCCGTCAGCCCGGGAGCCGCGGCGCACAGCGACACCTAGCGGCACACCGGCACAAATAACATAACTGTTAAATTATAAGCACGCACGTTCCGTTAATTTGCTGGATTAGAGCTACGGGTTTATTATTATAACTCTTAATACATCCATGATTTAACAGAGGACGCCTCCGCCTGTGTCACAGCTCTGTTAGCGGTAGCCGCTAGCTCATAGACTGTTTATAATAAGCTAGCTTCGTGCTAACCGTAGCTTTTCACCAATTTAACCAGACGTCAGTTTTAACTACCCTTTGTGCCACTAACTGACAGCCGCTGTTTTTAGGAGTAACTACGTAAATGTTAAGGTGTCAAAATACAAAAACTGTTAAGGAAGGTTACCAATTTCACGTATGACATCTCCTTGTAGAGGACTTTCGCTTTTCTACGGCAAGCCGCAGGAAGGGCGAAGACGGGAAGGCGCATGTGCTGCGTTCACGTCGTATCGTAGTTGGTGTATTTATCAGTTCCCCACTTGTAAATACGTTCACGTCTACACCATAGACATGAGACGGTATATTTATAGACTTGCGATTTATGATTCTGCTGTCAGGTTTATTACGTATCCTCTATCTTTTATTAACTGTGTGTTCTGTATGTCCAGTGTATGTGCGTGTTTTACCCCTTACACGACCCCATCCACCTGACATACCGTGAACGCAGCATTATGTGTAAAAAAAAAAAAAAAAAATAGATCCTGAAACTTAACACATAAGAGGCATTTTATGTAATAATTCCAGTTTTAAATTTGACTAGAAGACAAAAACACAGACAAAAAACACTCCAGCAGCCTGTTGAAAGTTGACCAATATGAACATTTATTTCTGGAAAGAAGTTACAAATCATTTCCAAAGAGTCTCTACTCAGATTATAAGATATATTAATCTGATTTTACGTTCTTTTTCAATACAGCCATTGTAGCAAGGTATGTTTTTTTTTTAAATCCTCTTTATTCTATTCTGTTTTCCTACTGACAGACTGAAGACTGGTGGACTAAAGGATGCTGCGCTATGACTGGATGTGACTCAAATCAGAAGTTTATTGGTTACACTTTTCTTCTAACAGCGACATGAGGAGGAGGAGGAGGAGCAGCGAGAAGAATGGAGAGTGGACGATGTGATGTTTAAGACTCCTGCTGCAGAAAACGGCAGCGCAGAGATGCACGGGAGAGAAGTGAGACCTCTGGGGCTATTTTAAAGGATGCAACGTGCAAATTAAAAAAAGCACCACTGAGGAAAAAGCGCAAAATAACACTTTGAGAGTGGGGCGAGTGTTATAAAAATAAAAATGATGGGTTTTTACCATGACAAAATGTGATTTAACTGGTTAAAATTGGAATGAAGTTTGGACATTTGTGGCACAAACTGTTTGAAACGAAAAACAAGTTTATTTTTCCTTTACTATTGCCATGTAGTTGAACTGGTTTTAAATTAAATATGGGAAAATGTAAAATGGCATGTCATGTTTTTTTTAGGCATTTTGGCTTTAAAAATAATAAGCAACTAATTGATTATTCAGTCTGCAATTCATTTTTTTCCCATTGATTGATTATGTTTCGATGTAGTTTTTGCTGACCAGGTTTTAAACTGTCAAGTCTTTTTTTCTAATAACTAAAATACTTCCCAAAATATAAGACGTGTTCAGGTAAGATTTCTACGAGCACCTCAATCGACAAGTCGTGAAACTTGAGCTGTTTATGGACAAAAAAAAAGAGGGATGAATTAAAGGACTCAACCGGCGCGTTTTGCGTCAGAAGCAAAACGAGTGTCTGATCTCTTTTTAAAAAAAAAAAACGCGCAGGTTTTCACGTAAGAAATGATCTGAGGGTGATAATTTGCATACAGAGAAATGTTATGTGATCGCAGGTGGAAATAAAAACGTGTTCTCCTTTTAAAAGTTGTCCTGCTGATGTGCAGGAGCTGCTGAAAATGTTCACTGTCCTCAAAGCATCCACTCATGAGCCACATGCGGCGCTGCGGAGGTGGAAAAAGACGGACGGCAGAAGATGAAACAACACGATTCACAATGAGTCTTGTCATAATAAATAATCCTACTACTGTTACTGCATAGCTTGGTAAAAGCAACACCTTAGAAAATAAATAACTTAAATAGGCGGCTGGCAGACAAATGCATCAGTGTGTGCTCTAGCCCTTTTCACAGTCGGCTCATGAAATTAAAAATAATAATAAAAAAAATTTAAAAAAACAGAAGAATTTACGTCTAGAAAAGGTAAAGGTGTGAAGCTTTGAGCTGCGGGGTGAAAAGCACTGGATTTCTCACATGACCACGTCCTCCGACGCGATGCGAGTGAAGCTCCAGGTGACATTTTCAGATGTAAAGCTGCTTAACATTTACCTTTCTAAACACTGGCTGGTATGGTCACGGTTTGGTTTGAACGATCCGAGCTGAAAAATCAGGATTCAGTCCAGTGTATGAGCTTTCAGATCTGTCTCAAAACAACACTCGGATGCGCATATGAACCGTGAAACAGCCGGAATCACCCCTCCTTTTCATACTGGACGTTGAAAACTCCCTACACCTCTACTGTGAGCCAAGGGGAACAAAATCCACAGGCCAAGACTTTCTAAATCTAATGCTTGTTTCTAGGCATTTGAGTTAGAAAATCAAACAGGTTTCGTCCAAAGTGACAGCTTTTTTTTGGTTGCAAATCTCTTTTCTGATGCTTCCCTGCAAAATGCTTCTTAGTGAAACAAGAAACAAAAACAAGTTAGACTAAGAGCCCTTTTCACAGTTGCCTTGTTTTGTCCAGACTTTCCAGTTTAATACAAACTAAAACTGCATGTGTGAAACCTTGCCTGTATCAAACACCCGTACCATAGCTCAGGTAGACTCTAGAATGGAAAAACTTTCCATGATGGTTCAGACTTTTCGACCAATTACAGAAAAATACAGCAGGTTATCAACAGCAATTAAACAAAAGAAGAAGAAAAGAGGATAAAGACCCAAAAGAAGGCGCTTTAATAAAAATAGAGCGAAAACTAATGATTATTTTCATTGTCAATTTATCTGTCAATTATGTCCTTGATATTAAATGATGACAAAACTATCCACCAGTGTTTCCCAAAGCTCCAGAAGATGTCCTCCAATGTCTCATTTGGTTCATAACCCAAACATATTTGGGTTCACAGAGGGTTAAAGAAACCAGAACGTATTCAAATTTAAAAAGCTGGAAAAAAAAGATTCCCTTTAAAAACGATTCACACTGATTAATCGGTTAGCAAATAGAAATATGGAAACAAAGTGATAAAAAACTAACTAGAAAACACAGAAACCCCACCCAAAAAAACCCTAAAGTAGCCTAAAACTGCTGAAGTCTCACATTACAGTATCTGATAAACTATTCAGCGCAAAACTTTGGATTTTGTTCCCTCGTCTCTTTCAAAGTGCAGGAAGTGGTTTGAACAGGAGGAGGAGGGTTTACACTCATATGGGCACCCGGCTACCATGATGAACATAACCTTCAAATAAAAGGCTCCATGTGGAATCTTTAAAGTTTCAGTGTGTAATATTTAGTGACATCTATTGGTCAAGTTGCAGATTGCAACCAAAAGAATACTCCCCTGATACTACCCCACGTGGCAGCAAATAATACAAACGTTTGGTTTGTCCGTTCTAGGCTTTTTTTTTTCATTAAATCTGGTCCATCTTAATGCTGGACCCCATCCAGTGTAAAACAGAAAAAAAGAGGAAGTCCAGGCTAAGCTACTGTTGAAACACGGGGGTGCGACATGGTAGATATAAATGGCTCATTCTAAGGCAATGAACACAACCGTTCTTATCTTTGTGTGATTACACACTAATGAAAACATAATTCTGAGTATTATTCAATTTCTGCAATAACATCCTCAGAAACTCCTCTAAATCTTACACACTGGACCTTTAAGCACATTGAGTCGACAAAAACAGGAAAAATGACAGCCTGAAAGTTGATTTCAGCAATTCAAATGTCAAAGCATGTTGTAGTTTTGTAGATGTAAACTGTGCATTCAAGCCCAAAGGTTACAGAAAGAACCAATAAAGTGCAGGGAATGTAGATGAGACCAAGTAAACCACTGCCAGTGACTAGACATATACAGAGAGGAAATTTATCTACCAACGTCATCTCAGCTTTGCTAACTGAAGTCCTCGTGTACCATGTAGTGTTGTCCTCTCAGCACGCACGCACACATGCACGCACGCACGCACACACACACACACACACACACACACACACAAACACACACATCCAGGAGGAAGAGGAGGGGCCACAGAAAGACAAGCTGATGGATTATGAACATGAGCACAGTCTGGTGGATAACTGGGGGTAAAGAGCAGAATTATAGGACTAAACGCTGGAACGCACTGGAAGCGATTATTATTAGTTCATGAATTTATAGTCTGACATCAGCAGCATCTGTTCTCTACAGTCTGCCTGGGCTACACTACAGTGTTTACATACCTCTTTGTATGGTTTATCTTGCAGTTAAATAGGTTACAGGGAACTTTTAGCAGGTGCTTTTGTTTTCTCTAGCCTATTAAAAGCAACTTGATTACAGATATAACGGACTGATCTCGATTCAGGATACAGCTTCCTCTGACTTGAGTACACAGGTGTATTTGTGAAGGAATCTGCTTCCAGTGCGTTTCTGCAGTGAGTCTGACTGGACGCCTAAGTACAGCAGGACAGGAAACTGACCACAGTCCAAACATAAACCAGCAGGATGAACCTTTTTTTCTCCACACACCAACGGATTTTAATTTTCTGAGAAAGCTAATTCTGAAAATGTTCCAGCTGACCGCACTGTGTGACGTCCAACCGCGCCACGCTTCGACGGCCCAGACCACGTTTTCTTCGCCTTTAGCTAAGTGCTGGTCTCCGGTTGAAAAGCCTGTCCTGCCTGTAAACACCTGTGCATTCCCATTTCTATAAAAAGGAGGCAGACCTCAGCTGCAGCGTCTCACGTGCTCTAGCACATACTCTGGGAAGTGCAAACTGCACACCTGCAGCCCGTCCAGTTTGCAAGGCATCCTGGGATACTCGTCCTCCTTCCACTTGTTTTCGTCTGGGTCAAAGGTGAGGATGGAGTCACTGTAGTGGCCGTTGTAACACAAGCCACCCAGCACCATGATCTGCCTGTCCAACACCGCCACCCCGTGGCCGCTGCGCCCGATGGGCATGGAGGCCAGGATGGTCCACTCGTCCGTCTCCGGGTCGTACACCTCGGTGGAGGGGCAGCCCTGCGACTCGAAGGAGGCCCGCAGGATGACGCACACCCCTCCGAAAACGTAAAGCTTCCCATTGTGAGAGATCATCTTGTGGAAGCAGCGGGCGTAGTTCATTTTGGATTTGTTCTCCCAGCAGCTGGCATGGGTGCCAGGCAGCAGCGGCCCTCGGACGGCACGTGTCCTGTGTGCGTCCGACCCGCCCGAACTCCCACCTCCCCCCACTCCTCCGCCGCCGCCTCCTCCTGCCTCCCGCCCTGGGTCGAACACACACACCTGTTTGGAGGTGGAGGAGGAAGTGATGCCACCAGTGATGTACAATTTGCCGTTGAGGACCGTTCCCTCGTGGCCGTACTTGTTGACGGGATACGGGTCCACGAACTCCCAGCGGTCCTCTGTGATGTCGTAGCGCTCTGTGGAATAGAAGGTCTCATCTCGCGTGCGGCCCGCCACAGCATAAATAAACTTCCCGATTACGCCAACAGCAAACTCTGACCTGTAACAACACAACGAATATGTATAAATATTTACAAAACATTAAACAACTTGTATATATGTACGAGTCAAAGTACATTTAAAAATTACTGTTTTTTCATGTGCATTTTCCATGCTGTCCCAACTAGAGACAGACCAATAGGACATTTTGCAAACCCAAGCAAATAATGTCATAAAAAATAAAAATGGCTAGATTTTTAGATGGATAGATTTTTTCCCAGTTAGTTTATAGTAAAGTTTGTCATTGTCAAATTATTTTCATGGGGTGATATCGGCCTCTGGGCTCTCAGACCTGGGCACAGACATGTCCGCCATACGTAGCCATGAGTTCTGCCGAGGGTCATAGCGGTAGACTTTGGAGGAGGCGTGAAACTCTCCGTCAGGCCCCAGCTCCTCTCCGCCCAGAAGGAAGGCAAAGTTGTTGACGATGGCCAGACAATCAGGCCGCAATGGCACCTGAGGCCCCTCCAGCTCCCACCACACCTGTCAGATTACAGACACAGGTTCAGACTTTAAACACAGATTACACCGAAGGAAGAAACCACATTCACTGGTCTGATGATAAAGGTTTTCTTCATATTAAGTGTTGCTGGAGTTTTTTTCCCTCTCCATGTACTTTGGATGAAGGTGCATGCTTCTACGTCAGAGGTCAAGGACAGCTACATGATGAATGTTTACTGATGTCGATGAAACCCTATCTACTCAGGAGTTCATTTTCTGACTTCACTAAATTGCTGTTGAGTTACAGTATCAGAATTATTTACAACAAAGATGGGTAATTTCACTGAGCTACCTGAAAATGAAATAAATGAAACCAACAAAGACAGACGACCTTTGGCCGCTGCAGGAGCAGGATCTTGCTGTTGACCATGCTGTGACCGATCATTCCCCTGAAGACAGCGGTCTGAGGGCGGACAGAGCGGATGCGGTTGGAGCGTGAATCCACCAGAGGCTGCTGGTTGACATCATGGAAGTAGCTGAGCGCCTGGTCCACCTCCTGCCTCAGCTGCCTGGAGTAACGATAAAACTCTGACGTCTTCACCTGTGAGGGAGAAACAGACAACATGACAACACCTGTGTATTACTTTTTTATCCACGGAGCAAGATCCCCCTAAAAATCTGTGACTCTGTATGTAATGTGGTCAAATTCATCACTGTAACCCATTGGACCGCCAAATCCATTTCAACTGACAAAATTCAGAGTCAGGTACAGCCCTAAAAACAATCTCCCCATGTAGAATACTGTCACAAAACACACCTTCTCAAAGATGTTGGCGGGAGTCATGAGGCAGAAGCGAATGGACTGGACGATGGTATCCGTGTGCCTCCAGCGTCGCCGATCATGCCGCAGCCACGACTGGACGGCTTCATATAGCTCGATTTCTGGGAAGCGGCTGAGAGCGTCGCTGTTCAGATACGCCTGGTTCAGAAAGAGCAGGACATTTCTCAAGTCACTCTGTCGTTGGCCGAGTGAACTATTAAGAGTATCATATTAAGTGTTAAAATAGAAAAATGCAATATTATGGAAAATAACCTGCAGTCTCTCGAGGCTGAGGTAGGACAGGAAGTCGGGCCGGCTCATGAGAGGAACAAAGTTGTCGAGTAGGAAGTTATCAAGCTGCTCCTGGACGCCTTCTACGCCCACGCTGAAGTCCTCCAGGAGGCGCATGACCTCAGCACAGTTCTCTAGACAGATCTTAGCCAGCAGGAAGGAGCAGCAGAACTCCACCGCCTCCGTCAGCTGGACGTACATGGCCGCCTGAAGAGAGGGCAGGGAGAGGCAGCGTTAGCATACCACGGTTTTCCCAGGGTTCTAGAGGTGCTGCGGTTGCAGTTGGGGTGTTGTGTGGCCATAGGAATTTGTGGGATTTATTGTTATTTGACTAAAAACTGTGCATTTTTACATAATATTTGATTATTCTTTACAGTATTTATTTAAAACATACAGGTTATAGATTTCACATGAAATTCACAGAAATGGAATATAAAGTTAACATCCCCTTAACTAAAAATCCAAGAACCGATACACAAACACTGGCTGTAACAAGGAGCAGTTTGTCAGATTTCCTTCAGTCGTGGCTAAAAAAAATTATACCTGTAGGATCTCCTGGACAGTGGGCATGCTGAGCTCGAGGGAGCCGTAGTACATGAACCGGAGAATGTGGCCGAACCCTGCAGCCGTCAGCCCCTTCATGTGGATCTTGTCCTGGTCTCGCTCCCTCATGTCAGCTGTGAACATGACCCGGAAGTAGTCGCTCTGCGTGGCCAGAAGCGCCTTGTGAGCCTGAAGAAGGAAAAAAAAATAGATGGAGACACCCTTCAAAACAACAGAATTGTTTGGTGGTTAGACTCAGAACGAGGGTAAAGTTGCACTTCAAACACTCTGCATATAAAGCACCATATGCCTCTGTCTGTCTCCTGTTCATCCTTGCATACCTGGAAGTGGTGCTCCTCTATCAACAGTGTAACATCCAGCAGCAGGCGCTCCTCATACAGCGCCCTGAAGCCAGACGACACACTCCCATCGTGCACCTGTGACAGGTACACCTCCACATCCGCCCCCGACATAACACACCTGAAGGCACAGGAGGAGACAGTTTACAGTGAGGTAAACGTCACAGGCAGAGCAATACAACAAACTTGAAGTCAGTCTAGAGCAAATATAAAGCAGAGGGGAACTTATATTAAGAGCTATTTATTAAAGATCTGAGCAGGTAAAAGACTGCAGGAACACATTGTGTTTGTGTCTGTAACTGGAAGGGCATTCAATAGGACGTTCAGCATTAAAAGCTCAGCACTTCCGCTGCTGCATCCTAACAAGCCAAACATACTGTATGTGATTCAGCGCTGAGGAAATACCCTGCTGCACTGCAACAAAGTCAGGGTGGAAAACATTACAGTCTGTTCAGCACACACATAGCAGCAAAATTAGAGGTGGGCGATCTGACAATCTTATAATGTAGACGATCTTAATTTTCTCATATGATCTGCTTTTCAGAGGAATCAAACAGATCACTTCATTAAATAAATAAATAAATAACACAGTTGTCCAAACTTTCATACTCCACTAATCACTTTAAATGGCCTGAATGCCAGTGTAGAGAGCACTGCAATGAAAAGTGAAATGTTTATTTTGTAACAAGTTCCACAAGTGGACCAAACAACCACAAAAAATGTGCCTCTCAAGGTGAAACGAGTCTAAAAAAAATGAAATAAAATGCAAAATGATGATGAGTTTTCAGTCAAATAACAACTAAAAAGGCCATCGCACTGTCAAAGCCTTCCAGAGACCTTGGGAAAGCCCTGTTCAGTTTGGCATTTTCAAGATATAAGAAAAATTGTCATTCCTATCATGGACCAGATTATGTTTATGATGTTCTGGCCAGATCGCCCAGCCCTAAGCACAATACACAGCCACAACATTTAAATTCAATTTCAGGCAATCAGTAAACACACACTGTCATTCATTAAGAATGCAAATGAAAACAAACACACACAGCACACTCACCTCTGATTGGCCACGGGCATGTCAGAGGGGGTTGTCCGAGCCAATCAGAGGACAGTGCCCCTTGTGTCCAGTAGATGCTAATAAAGTCCCTTTTCTGAGCGTCAATCACCTGGACGACAAAGCCAACACAACCGCCACATTAAAGCATGAATGTCTGCAAAGTGCATGAGGAAATACCAGGAATTAAACACCACAGGGCCACAAGTATGTGGCGAAGACGCAATGTGCCACATATTTTTGGCAATGTTGTGTATTTAACACAGGCAATCTCTTCACTTCTGATATTTTTATACAACATCTCAACAAAAAAGTGGGATAAAAATTGTACTAACTGCAGGGAAATCCACCATGTGTACTTGTCTGTTAAAGGTTAAATGTTTCATATATCTGAGGGTCATGGTGTACAGAACTAGTCAGACAAGTGGATTTTTTAAAATTGCTTAACTTACCAAATTTCCCTTTTTGTTACTTTTCTCCACTGCAGGAAAAATATTGTCCATTAAAGCAAAAAAAGTGAACGTGACACTAAAAACAGCACAGAACAATTCACATACATTTTGAAGGATTTCTTGCACTGAAAAGGGTTACAGCGAGAAAAAAAACAAACTGCTTCGGCTTTTTAATTAAGCAAGTGTTGCACCTGAAAAACTGCCCTTTAATTAAAAAAAATATGGACATTTCACACACAGTAAGACATGATGTGAGGAAAGTGTGCCTTTAACACCCGTGTTATTAAAGGAGTGGACTCAAACTGCATGAAACCAACTGGAAGTGTATGAAATTAAAACACACAAGACATTTTTTGTTTGGAATAAGACTTAATCTGTCCTGTGATTTGTTTGCGCTTTTGTTATTGTCGACAAATCCTATGGTAAGGATTTGTTGCAGCAATGAATTCATTACACAGCCTTTAGTGACTATTAAATCACTTTTTACAGCGGAGACAAGTTTACAGACCACAGCCTCCAAAAATGGTAGTAACGGAAGTACTCTGCCAGAATAAGGGTGAATACTTCAGTCTCGTAGCGGCAGGATTGTCATTCTCCTTCCTTCTGCTCTCTGCATGTTACCGTTTTGTAAATCCTCCTCGCTACTTGAAAGAACAACCACCTCAGAGCTGCAACAACACACTGAAAATGGCAAGTTTTGACAAAGACATATGTGGCATTTTCTTTTGTAGGGATTTAGTCATTTTAATACCACGGCGGGCTTCCAAGTTCCACCAAAACAACTTCTCTCCTGACACTATTTTGCAAATGTTGTCGCTGTGTCCTGCGCTCAGTGGCGCCCAAGATGAGGGTTATTCGCCAACAGAACTAGTCAAACAACCCAGAGAACTTTTACCCCTGTTCCAGAACGATAGTGGACGGTGCCAGACCGATCTACAGTGCATGGCCGTGTGTAAATGCACACAGTGTGGAGATGCTCCTAAAATTTTCAATCGGGAATACCAGTGGTACCAGTGGAAAAATTTCTTTTGGAGCTCTGTAACCAAATCTGCAACAGTAAGGGGATAAATCGAGAGTAAATAGAAGGTATTTTGCATGGGAAAGTACCGGAGTTTTACAGGTTGCAGCTTCATAATTTTAGATTTGATGCTTTTTCTTGTCTATTACCATACCATGAATACGTTTGAGGTCCCTTCTGTTTCCTGAAGGAGAAACTTGTCACTCAGGGATGTGTTTTTAATCTTTTTCAGACAACAGTGGAGCTCTACAGCACAGACGAATAGACTACATCAGGTTACAGATATATGAGTAATATCGTTTGTACGACGAATTCATTGCTGGTGTTAGTCTTTCATGTAGGATTTGTTGACAAGAACAAAAGTAAACAAACTCACTAGACTTACCCTTTAAAACTCTGTGATTACTTTACAGCGACAGTAACAGTGTGATGCTTTTTAACTCTGGGTCAGTGTCGACAGCGGTCTCAGCTGCAAAACATAGGCCAAGGAACTGGAAGTGAGTGTCTTGCTCAAGGGCACTTCAGCCCTGTGTGCACTGACCCAACAGAAGACTCTGACCTCTGTCCACCCCATTACATCCCAAAACATTACAGCAGATGTTCAGGAGGGAGAGGATACGGAGAGTTAACGTGCAATGCGGCAGAGTGTTTTCGTACCTTTTGGAGCCCGGGCGAACGATCATAGGCTTTGAAGGCTGAGCGCTAAGGGGCCGCTCGCATTTCCTGTGTTTATGTTTCCCTGGTTCTAACAGAAGAAACAAACAAAAAAAAACAAAAGATATGAGACAAAGCAGGAGAAGCAGAGAGCGAAGGAACTCCATCGAGAGCCGATGTTACAGCTGCAACAGCTAAACAATTAAATATATTTTGATCAACAATTGGTTTGAGGTGATTTTTCAGTAAAAACGTTTTTTAAAAACGCCTTTTTTGTGTTCTACAGAGTCAGTGAAACACCTTTTAGACTTTTTGTTGGGATTTTCCACAGTTTTACCTTTTATACAGGAAACTATTCATCCCGGAAAATAATCTGCACATTAATCCAGAATAAAAACAATCATCAAATGTAGTTTTAACAGTTGAATAATACTTGTAATACTCAAACAACACCGTGGACAGACACATTGTTCTCAATTATTTTCATTTTAGTTAATTATTATTACTTCAATTTAGGCAATTAGAAGGAAAGGGTTAGGGTCTCAATGCTGTAAAAGCATGTTAGACGTGTTAGGTACAGCCTTAATGATGCCTCAAACCCACTTTCAAGTTTGTTAAAACTTTATTCTACTTGTGCATAGGGACATGTCACTGTATTTCCAAATCTAGACCACATTAAATCAGAACCAGAGATTCTAAAGATTATTTAAGATAAAGATAATTTATTATTTAATTACTTAGACGGATCCAATCTGGACTAAATTAATCCAGAGAGGCTGAAGGTTAAAAAAAAAAAAACAACAACTTAGTTTCTGATTCGTGAGACTTTATTTTCGTTGAGTAAATGCACAAAAGAAGGATTTCGTTTTCTAAAAGAGAAGACAGGCGGCACTCATTTGAAAGTGGGTTTCAGACAACATCACATCTTAACCTGAACAGTACAACACGCTTTTAAAGCATTAAGAAGCACAAGGCAGAACCGGCTCCACCAGTCTCTGTGTAATTTGTGTTCGCTGGTGTCTCAGAGTTCGCTTCATGGTGAAAACCAACAACAGGTTGTCAGTCGGCTCACCTGCCTCACACTGCGTAATTACATTAGCGGCTTGTTAAAGGTGCAGATTTGTTTTTGTATGTTGTTTACAGTGGAGCAGAGGGCAGTAATATCGGATGGACAGGCAGGAAAATGCTATGCTAACATTAGCAAGCAGCGGATAACCATCTCGTTTCGACGTGTTAAATTACATTTACACAGACGTGGGCAGCTCCACAGCGGGTTGGAGTCACCTTGTGTTTACCGTCCCTTTATTTTAAGTTAAAAGAACACATATGTCCAGTATAAAGAGCGGACACGCTAAGATTAATGCCCCAAAACAAAGGCTTCCTTCCGCTACACATAACGGTAAACACTCAACGGCTGTATCCGGACATTAAAACGCTCGTTTTAATTAATTTAAAGCATTTGTAACATATAAACAATCGAAAACAGAAGCGTAACGCTCCATCCAGCTGTCTGACTGGGGCTCGGGTCTCAGTGGTGGTGATGTGAAATACGGGAATCCGACTATGCTCGACCGGGGGGGACAGCTTTAGCTCAGCCGCTAAGTCGTCTCACCTCGGCGGCGCGAATCCCCACAACCCCTCTTCGACCAGGCAGCTCTGGCTCCTTCGGACATGAAGTTGCGGGTGCGATTCCGGAATCAAGGAAGCGGACGGCAGAGGTGCACTGCCATGTTATCGCCCAGCAGCCAGACGAAGAGACCCCCCGTTCAGCTCTAAATTAAAAGGGTAGCAAGCTACAGCGGTCCACAAGCTCTGCGGACGCCATTTTCTGCACCGGCGTCATTTCCCTTTCGGACGGAACTGAAGGGCGTTGTGCGGTTCAGCAAAGATCGTGTATGGGGAGGATGACACACTCTGGTGTTTTACTTTGATGCTGTGTTCATAATTAATTAATTATTTCCCCTCTCCTCCCACGGAGTCACACCGGAATGAAAACTTACAAATGAGGTCTTTATTGGGGGGTTTTCATACACATGTTCATACGAAAATCACCATAAAGTCGAAATGACGCGCTCACGTGGTCACTTCCTGTCAAACCGGGATTCGTTCCCTTTCCGGTTCGCGTTAATTGTCATTTATTTCGCGTTTTGTTCATTTGTTTTCTGAAATGTAAATTTGTTACATTTCACAGGTTGTGTTTTGGTTTGCACTTCCAACGTAAAGGTTCGTCTGATGTTAATTTCTACTTATTTCAAATATATCACTAGTTTTTTTTTTCATGGTTCTTCTTTCCTGGAAACCATTCGGTTGCGAACATGTATGTAACACATTTGACACTGTGTTTTCTTAATAAAACATGAAACACAGCAGGTCTTGTCTTTGTCAGCAGAGTTCTGCAAGTCAATGTTTCCTTCAAACCACCTGCTTGTCTTGTTTCTGATTACTTCCCCACAGCATTTAATGTTGTTTCTCTACTAAAATAAAACGAGGAAACACCAGAAATATGCATAAATGTAAGGTCTCTGTTATCTGTGTCTGGCAGCCAAACCACAGTATTTGTGTAAAGAGAAGTGGTGACACTAAACTGTACAAACCAGTGACAAAACACCGAGAACCTGACGTGCACTAGACTCATCATTTGGTCCAGAATCTTCTTTATTATATTTCATAGTCAGTGAAGGCTGTGTAATATTCACATTTTAACAGTATAACAGCATAAAAGCACCTTCATCCTGATGATCTCGAGATGCAACAAGAGGAGA
>JAPQRN010000014.1:17839850-17858818 GCA_037367275.1 Coranthus polyacanthus | reverse complement strand
GCAGGTTATAGTGACAGACTCCTTCTCCTTCAGATCACCTGAGACCTCAATCCTGGGACTCGGAGCAGAATCTGCGGTTTCAAATCAAACGCATGTCAGAGTTCTGCAACGAGTGAGTGAGATGAAAATCCATCAAAGTAAGCATTTTGGGCAACACTTTCACTTTCACGTTCAGTAAGTAATTTAAACCCGATTTAAAAGGTTTGAATCATAAATAATCTATGATGAAAAAGTCTAACTATTATAAATAAATAAAGTGTTGCAGCAGTTTGCCTCATACTGATAATAAGTGAGGATTAAATGAAGAAACGTCCCCTTTTTGAGTCTTTTTACGCACACACTGCTTTTAATAAAATACATAAGGATTTGTTTTTTAATTGTGTTTAATGTGTAAACATGCAGTGTTTATGTGGATCAGTCCGGACCTTCACGGTGACTCGTACCTTTCACTGTTATTTTAAGAGGATTACAGGAAGCTGTCGCCTTGAATCCTCCGTTCTCGATTCTGAAGAAGTACTTGTCTTTATAATTCCTGGTTAAATTGTAAAACATAGTGGTGCAGTTTTTCCCACGCAGGTTCCCAGTGACGTTCATGGGATACGTCGCGACTGTCCCACTGCTGTTGTAAATGACGTTTGATGGATTATTTCTGAATCTGGAATCGGTTTTAATCCACACCCCGAAGGAGGCTCTGGAGCTGTCGAACTCCTTTTCATCCAAAGGTGTGAAGACGCAGGGGATCCGTAAACAGGACCCGCTCAGTGCCTCCATGTCGCCCGGCGCAGTGATGAAAAGGTCTGGGCTTTTTGTGTCGCAGGTCGGCTGAGCCAAAGCACCTGCACAAGCAGAAGTGTAGAACGACGTGACATGTTGGGTTTCTACAAAGGTTTTTTTTTTTGTTTGTTTTTCCCCACTCGGGATGCGTCGGTGCGTCTCCATAAATCTGAACTTACCGGACAGAAAAAGAACCCAGGGGAACGCGACTGTCACCATGTTTATACTTGAATTAACCTGGATTTGAAACACAAGAACGTTACTTAACCACAGTGTCCACGTATGCGAGTGTATATGAAATACACGTGAACATGAACATACGTGACACTTATTTTGACTTCAGGGCTGAGCAGTAAAATGATCATTAGAATTTCATATCCTGATGATTTTCCTTAATAATAATAACGATCATTATTGTGATTTTTTTTTTTTTTTTTTGTCTTTGAGGTTTATTCTATTTACATGATCAGTTAAAACACTTACACGGCGTTTTACTTAACCATTCATAATCATTACAGTCGTTTCAGATTTCAGAAATGTCCTGCTTTTTGGTTTTTTTTGTCATGTTCTGACCATAAAGAAGAGTCTAAAACCACAAATAAACATCTCGCTCCTTCAACTCTCGACCTTTAAAACTTGAAACAAATAACGATTCGACTTTTATGGAGAGAATCGTCTATATTTCCACTGATATGAATGTATCATGAAACACTTTCAAGTGATGCATCTGTTCTATGTAAAGTATATTTGTCATGTATGTTATAAACGGATACCCTTGTTGGATGTATGTAATAAACTGTGTTGTGAAGGTTATTTATTAGTTGCCCTGTTAAAAATGCAATAAAGCGACTAAATCATGTGATGACTTTCCTCACAAATATTTGAAACGTGGCAATAAAGCAGAAAAGTGCTAAAAACATCCATTTAAACTAACGCCGCACAGTCATTTAAAGTCATTTTTTCTGACTTTTAGAAGGAAAATATCGTTGAATTTAAATGAAAACCCAGAAAAATGAAATACCTCCTGTATCTGTTGGTGCGGTACGATATTAACTTTGAAAGCAGATAAGAAATAAAAGTAAAAAAGAGTAAAAAAAAAAAAAAAAGCTGATGTTTCTTACCCGGGATGCTCGCAGGGAAACAATAAATGAAAAGAAGTTGTTATTTCACGGTTTAATGAGGCGCTTCGTGATCTGCGCGTCCACTTCCCTACTAGAACTAGATTTGAATAAACTTCTCTAAAGTTCACTTTGCGCTGCAGCGTCAGGACACATGACCAACACCATGACGAAATACAGGCAGTTTTGACTTTGCTGCTCACATCCTGTCAGAAACCCAGTCTGTAAAAAAAAACACACACAAACACCGTCGACGATGTGTATTTGAACCCATTCGTTTTGGCCTCACGCACTAAACAGAAGTTCTCCTTTTCTGCTGCGTCACCTTTATCTTCACGACAAACCGAAACGTTACGATTCGAGAGGATGTGTAAGAGTGATTTATTTGGTGCAGACCGGTACAAAATCCTGGTAAAAAAAAAAAAAAAGCTCAAGCTCCTTTTCTCCCGTGAAACACGTTGATTAAAGAGAAGAAGGCGATAAGAAAGACATACAAAAGACAAATAGAGAGAGTGATTTGTCGCAGAAAACATGACATTTTCCACTTGAGCTCGTGTTTTATGAAGGCTACTCAGACGCCACGCCGACATAATCTGCATCTGATGCGACCTGCAAAAAAAATGAAACAAATTAAAGTTTTAAAGAGTTTCACAACACGTTACACAGCCATCTGATCCTTTACTCCCAAATGCACACAAGTTAAAGCATGGGAAATAAAAGGTAGTAACTGTGCAGTAAAATGGTCCCTGTCAGTGTTTTTGACTCATTTCAACTACTTTACGCACTGTAGTTTATTCTACGTCTACGTTTGTTTCTCCGGTTGTCCAGAGAATCCAAGAGGATGTTAAAGAGTTTATTTAGCAGAACTTCAAACTCAACCCATAAAGGAAACACTTGAGTTTATCACAAACTTTCATTCCTGTTTTCACTGGACAGGAAGGAGATGGAAGTACATAGATGTATGGAGTAGCAGAAGATGGAATTACTTCAGTAAAATGCTTCAGATTTGTTCTTAAGAACATTACCTTTCGTGGTTTCCAGGTGGTTTGTCTCGATCTTAAACAACTGGAATAAAAGAAGACAATACTTTTAATTAGTTTGCGTGTTTATTCTGGTTGCAATTACTTCTCCAACAGCAAAACACCACATTTAGAAGTAAACCAATTAGAATGGGGCTGAAAGCAGCTCCGTCTCACCATTCAACGAGGAGCAGAGCGCTGAGGAGCAGCATCACCCCGAGGGTCTTCACCAGGACCTGGACACTGGACAGTATTTGAACGAGTTCGTCTGCAACGTGACAACGCGGTCAACACCTTAGCCGAAAATGCAAAACCATTACGCACACACACCTGAACTCCCGCCGTTACCGGTGAACGCCAACGGACATCCTGCTGAAAAGTGGACGTCTGGAGGATGAGGACACCCGCAGAAGTACAGTGCGTCTCGGTCGCTGTCGGCCGCCCTGAAGCTGTGAACGCGGCCCTCTTGTTCTTTAATCAGCAGCAGTCGGCCGCCTCGAAGCGTCAGCCAGAGAAAAGACGCCGGAGAGGGGTTCATTCGGCAAGAGCAGGTCAGATTCACCAGGCTGCCAACGGACACCGGGTGAGGGGGACCGATGAGCACCGCGGTGTCCTTTGGAGCGTCTGCGTTTTGACACAAAGAGACAGAAAGATTGAAACCTTCTGAACCAGAGCACCTCGGCAGTTTGAGTTTTTTTTTTACTCCTCTGCATTTGTCTGGCAGCCTTAGCTCTTTCTCGGATTATACTTTTTCATCCCCTTTCCCTTTATAGGTTGTTGTAAACCCTCCTCCTTCTTAAGATAAATAAACTCACGAAACAGGACAAACACACAGCACTCCACTTTTCTGCGTATGTAAAACGTGTTCTTCTTGTCTCCTAAAAGGTCAGGGGTGAAGCTAAGGAAACACGCAACCCTTTCAGGTATTTCCCAAGGACGATGCGTACGGTCTGGTTCTTACATGACACGTTAAGAGTCAGAGTCTTCTGTGCGCTCACTGTGTCCCTTCCTCCGTTTACAGGATAACTGGCCAAACAGGCCACGCTGAGTCCATCGTGCGCCTCCGTCAGAGCGAGGTTTGCCTGGATTTTAACGGTGACTGTTTGATTTGCGGTTTTCTCCACCGTGTTGGGAGGGTCCGGATGGAGGTTCCAGCTGAGCTTAGGAGGGGACTGGGTTTGCGGAGTGACGATCGAGCAGGTTACATTGACAGCGCGGCCCTCCTGGAGCTCACCGGAGGTTTCAACCGCGGGCACTGGAACTAAGTGAGAGGAAAATGACTGTATTAAGGTTTAATCACGGCACGGAGTAATTATAATGAACACAAGAACACGATTGACTGTCCACTCCAGAGCAAAAATCCTAACACCTTCATTTTTGAATCTCATGCAGAGGAAACATACAGGCTCTTAAAACGGTATAGTGACAGATTTTCTTTGGTCAAATCTTACATTTTAAGGAGAGTTTAAAAGCATACGTTTCCAACATTCACCAAACCTCAAACCACATCTTAAAACGTGATAAACTTACACGTATAGTTGTGCCATGTGGCTTCTGGATTGACCTTTTCAGTCATCACAACAGTTGCCAGGAAGAGTTGAGCTGTCACAAGAACACACACTTTACTTTTTCATTTAGATGGATTTTAAAAAGGATGAAATAAAAGTAAATGGGTGACAAACCTGTTAGAAATGAGACCGTCATGTTGTCAGCTTCTTCAATCCTTAGATGATGCTCTTTTTTTGAAAAATAAAAAGTGTTCAGCCTCGTCGTCGTCAGCGACTCGGAGTAAAGTTTGACTCTTGAAAATTTCACATTTACGGCCGAACTTATACTTGAAAGTACTGCATCTACCAGCAATACGATTTGAAATTAAATTCTACTCACCAATAAAACTGATGAGCACAACACAAGCCTACGCCTTCATTTAGGTGCACTGAACTTCTCAGCATTTACTCGATGTTTTGTGCTTTGCCCTGAATTGCTTCTTTTTTTTTTTCTTCTTTTTTTTTTAGCGCCTCGTTCGACCACATGAACCTATTTTTCTCGAGTGGTATTTCATCACATTTAGACTCGTGTCTTCAGCGGCAAGACACTGTGGGAACGTGCACGGCGAAAGGAGAATTTGCCACAAAAGCAGATGTTCTGTTCGATGGTGAAAGTTCCGTCTTTTTAGGAACTTTTTGTGTTCGTGCATCCTTACGGACTCTTTACGGTGTTCGAGGCTATCAGGCTTTACAACCAGCGGCTCCAGGCGACGCAGGGATTTGCTACGAATACAAAAAAATCCAGAGAAAAGAGGCACAGTTCTTTACAAAAAAAAAGGCTTCATTACTTTTATTCCACAACAGAAAACACTCCCCTTTTAAAACCCTTAATAAAACACAGCTAACATAGATTAGTTACAGTACGGCTTGCATCTGCATCTGAGGGTTTTCTTTCCTTTAGATTCCATACTTCCACGTTTATTCTAGCAGGTGTTACGCCGCGTTGTTCCGTCTATTTGCCCTTCCGGAACTTGCCCGGCGTGGCTCCGGTCTTCTGCTTCTTCTTCGCGGATCCTTTTGTCTCCGGCTCCTGAGAATGACGAGAAAAAGGCAGCGAACGAAGTCAAACGGCGAATGAGGAAAGGAGGTGGATTTGATTTGACCGAGTGGGACGGTGCTTTTAAAACAAACATGCTTGTACTTGTAGACATGGTATATGTGAGATGTTTGACATTTATCTTACATGTATACTTTACATTTATACAGTTAGTTCGAGCATTTCGGGATTTTCCTATTTTAGAATGATTCCATAATGACTAAATTGCTGATGTTGGATGTTTTCTCCATGTTTATCGTTTGATTTGGATTGAATTTTGATTTAACTGCTTACCTGGGGACTCATTTATTGATATTTTGGCTATTAAATTCGTTTTCAGCTCATGCGTAAGTGTTGTTTGTATTTATGCGTCATTGTTCTATTATTTCACTTCACTGACATTCACTGGAATCATCGCTAAATTCCCTCAGACTGTGCCTTTCGCCTGGTTCGTTTTACCCATGATAACAAGCTACCCTGGGTGTATGAATGTAACCCAGTACTTTACCTTCCGTTTGGAGGACAGAGATCCAGTAACGGTGAAGAACGAGTCCAGGCGTCCCTGTGTGCTGCCCTGTCGGCTCTTCGTGATCTTTTTACAGCCATTACGGATCCTGTCCTCACTGCGCACAGAGAGTTTTACTTTATTTCCATTAGAACGTTCCTTTTTAGACTGTATATAAAAGCACGAGAACAGGGTCATGGTGTAATGAACAGGTAAACATGACGAAACAGTGACTGCACTTTACATTACGAGGCTTTGTGAGCCATAAACTCCACATCTCTCTGGTCAAATATTGTAAAACTACTTTGTCACTGCAAAAAAAAACCTACTCAAGTCTGTCATCAATGGGAGAAAAGCTCTACATGCAAATGACACAAATGCAAATAAAGCCAACAGTTGATAGTTCACCTGAACTGTTTCTCGCTGCACATGAACTGGATCAGTCCCTCCTCATCTGGTTCATTCCACTTCAGATCCACTGTGGAACAATCCACCACCTCTGGCTCCAGAAACAGACTCCTGGCCTCTTTGTACAGCCAGTCCTCTGGAGCAGGGTGCTTCTACATGGAGGGGAAAAAAAAAAAAAAAAATTAAACAAAACCCAAAGCACTTTGTTGAACTAGCGTAAGTCCGATAACTTGTCAGACACTTACGTTTGGGTCAATATTTTCTAGGATCTCCTCGATGTTGCCGTGCTGTCTGATCAGGTCGATGGCTCTCTTGGGGCCGATCCCCTTGATGGTGCCGCAGTAGTCACAGCCCAGCAGAATACACAGGTCTATGAACTAGTGGGAAAAGAACACGTTGATGTGAGGAAGACAAAAATATCCCTCCTGCTGCACCTCGTCCAACTAGGCTTACAGTTCCGCAGCACAAAGTAGGTAGCTCTATTAAAAAGGTACACGGTGTTGCTGTTTTCCAAACTGGCGTGTTAAAACCAGATCAAGTGGTTTATGAACTCAGCTCTTCTCGAATGGGACTAGTATTACCTGCGGATCTCTGGTAATAATCGCGGAGGTCGCCTGTGATCTTAATCCCCCGTGAATCTGCCATGTCAGTAATTTGTAAAGTAAAAATTGCAGCACGAATTACCTACCCTATTTCAGCAAACGCAGAGGTCCCGTACGAATCGACATCTGTGATTTGCAACATTCTTTGTTTCCTCTGTGCAATTTTTCTACTTACTTCCTGGTAAAGGAAGGAAGGCTCATATTGTGGAGACCCATTTATTATAAGAGCAAACTCAAATCCTTCAGAAGAGCGAAGTCTCAAAAGACAAAGATTGACATGCACGGCAGCGTTCCCTAAGGAACGTTTTTTTTCTATCTTTCAACAGGCTCAACAGTTATTTGCATGTAACGGCCTGTAAATAGAGGGCTGTGGCATCCATCGGGGGGGTTAAAGTCGGTAAATTCAAGACAGACTTGTCCTGTGTGAATGTGTCTCGTGAAACACAGACGTAGTGGGTTCATTTCTGGAACAACACTCTTGTCTAAATAACAGGAGTGTAACAATTCTCTAAATCCACGGTTCAGTTCATACCTCTCTTTTTGTTTTGTGGATAGTGCAGGTGAATAAGGAGAAACTGAAAATAATGTGGCTTCTATTAAAGTATACAAGTAAGAGAGTATACAAAAATAAATATGCATAGTACGTCTCGAGAGCGTGGATGCTTGTACTGCTGTTTTGGTTTCATTACCACAACGCCCCTAGTATATAAATATACTGTCATTACAAAGACCAGGGCCTTTCTCACAGTAATAACCGTTACCTGTTCATTGGTCAAGCCGATGTCTTGCAGGATGCGACTGAAGTGGAACTCCTGGATAGGAAGCTTCCTAAAAAAAATATGAAATACTTGATGTATTATATGGGAAGATATTGCTATTAAATTTCATGAATATGGTGATATTTTACGATACTGGACATATCATCTTCTCTTCCAAGACGAGTATCTGAATCTCAAGTTACTCAAATGTAAGACAAGAAGTATAATTCTGTTTCATGGTTCAATAGGAGACGGAAGCACAAGTGAAGTCAGACTGAATGCAGAGCATGTAACGGTCACGTTGCTCCTGCTTTTTTCGGATCTGGTAGGACGTGGTCATGACACCAGCTCTATGTAGCTTAACAAAACCACTGTAACTGAATTTCTACAGTTATGGTAGTTCATCATCATCATCATCATCATCATCAGACCAATCCTCAAATGAGACCAGTCTGGAACCTCTCAGTTCATTTTCAATTTCCAAGGGGCATCATCAACAGGTGCAAACAAAAGTGGCTAAAAGTGGCAAATTGGACAGATTTGTGAAACGTACCGGAAATGAAACAAAACCCTAAACCAAACTAACAAAACAAAATGTCTAATGTGTCTTTCTTATCAGTGACTTTAAGTGCATTTGTTGCTGATGCTGCAGCTGAATCACAAGGCAGCTGCACATCAGCGGCAGCCATCCTATTTGTTTACAAAAGTGCCTCAACAGCTGTTTGAATGGGAGAGGGGCCAGATGGATCTGCCACAGCCAATGAAACGTGAGCTCCCAGGTTAGTGACACCCCCGAATCTGAACCAAAGCAGTGAGCAAATATCAGAAAATATCAAGTGAGCTCCAGACCCCAAACATGTCCGTTACAGAACCTGTTACAGGAAAAGACGCAGATTCATCCTTACTTTGCTTCGCTGGCAGTGAGGTGTCTGAGCAGGACGTTTGTCCCAAATGTCAGGCCGTCCATGTCCTCGGTTGCCGTGGCAAACACCTTCCCTGCTTTAACCAGGGCGGCACAGCTGGCCTCAGCCTCACAGGGAGCCTGCAACACCAAACACATCCAATTACATTTCACTGAATTATTCACGCTGAGCTGCTCAGGTAAAATAAGAGGCACGTTAGAGATGGAGTAAAAAGGCTAAAAACTAGGTTGATTACATACAGCTGAAGAAATGAACCCAGCAGAGGTAACAGAGTAAATATGGTTCAAACCTCAATGTAAGGTACTCCCATCAGCGTCAGCAGCTTCTTGCACTCATCATTGTGCTGCTTGGTGACTTTTACCAGACGCTTGGAGAATTTGTCAATGTTCTCTTGTTCTCCTGGAAGACACAGCCAAAGTGAAATGTGTTCACTATCCTTAAAATACAAACAAACACCAGGTTATTTTTTCCCACCATCCGTCTACTCAGCTCAAGGCCATTTTTATTCATCTAGCCCAATAACACAAATTTGCCTCTAGGGGCTTTACAGTATGTAAAATATATTCAGTTCAGACTGGTTTACAAGGCAGGCTGAATTCCATCCCTGTAACAGAAATTCATTCATTCGCCCCTATCAGCAGGGTCAGGGAACTGGCACCATTCACTGTTTATACAAAGTGTAAAAAGCTTTAACTGTACCCGTCTCCTGGGCTTGAGCAAGCAGCTTCTCGGCTTCTGCCCTCCTCTCCCCTCTCTTCTCCAGCTGAGAGGAAAAAACACAGACTGAGTAAGAAGGGAGGTTAAGAGACAGAGAACACAGGTTATACAGCTAAAAAAATAAGTATGTGTGTTGCCAAATAGACGACTAAACATTTAGACAACATTAAAGGCTCTAACAGATACTTTTTAATCAAATAGAAGCAGTTAGCATTCGCAGCCTCTCATACTAACCTCTGCTGATTTGAGCTGTGGGGGTTTGCCGTCAAACACGTACACAGGTTTGATACCGTGGTCCAGCATGCGGATTGTGCGGTAGAACATTCCCATCAGGTGACTGCAGAAGAGAGCAATGACAAAGGTATTTCAGCGCTGTGCCCAGACTCCACAAACTGCAGCCAATCTATGAACTAAGCATTCTCCTAACAAGCATCACTGCTGCCAAAAAGATGCTGGATTTATGTTGAAAATCACCACCTGGAGTTATGAAAGCTCCATGGGGTTAGTACAGAGTGTGCGTTAGCGGTGGGCAGTATCCAAATACCGATACCAACGATGGTATTGATGTTGATCGATACCAGTGTAATGAGTTTCTGTCCTGTATGCACTGCTGTGGTTTCATCAAAGAGGCCACCTGGCTGTCTGTGTTAAGTGCCGCTCCTGTCACAGCGTGGATCAGGCACACTTTGCTCCTCCTCCCTTTTGTGTTTTGACGTTGTACCGTCACGCGACGCCAGGCAAACAAGCAAGCAGGCTTTGTTCATTTAAGAAAAAAATCCAGACATGACAATGTATGGGGAAAAATTGTTTTGCGACTGTTCTATTGTTACAATACAGTATTTTCTATTTACCTATAAACTTTGCCCAAATCCTGTCATGAAAGGTCATGAAAGTTCATTCAGATTTAGCAATTTGATGATGCATCCACCTTAATTATTAAAAAGTGTCAAATCTTGCGTGCATGGTCTGGAGTTCTATTGGTTTGGGATGGTGAGGTTGACACTAAGTTTTTGCTTCGTTTTGTGTTACACGGTTATTGCTTTATCGTGTATGTATCTGAGGTAAGAGAACAATAACAAAGTGGATCACACACAAAACAAGCAAAAGAATAACTCCAAGGGCTGCAACAACTGTGCCAACTTTGTGTGAAATGTAAAAGCGAGCATTGCACCTTGTCGTCTCTCCGTCCTCATTCTGCAGAACGTTTCCATCCTGTCGCACGGCAATCAGGAACTGGTAGATGCACATAGAGGCATCTATCGCTATTTTCCTGCCTGCAAAATTTAGGAAAACCAGTAAACACATTAGCATGTGCAAAACACTCCCAACAGCTTTCTCAACCGTGTATAGATTGGAAGTGAAAAGGCATGCAACCATTACCAAAGTAATTTTTGAAGTCTTGTTCTTTTATGGAACCAGGCGCCTGGTCAGCAATCAGTTTGGCAAGTCCGTGTATTCCCATTGTGTTACACTGAAATCCCCAATGTCTGAAAAACAGTACAATACGGTTTGTTAAACTGCTGTCAAATACAGACACGACCCTGACAGCACTTCATACTGGTCTTTGGGACGAGTACACAAGGCTGCTCTGCGTTGGCATCATGACACAAAGGAAATAACATTATGCATCCATCAATTAACAATTTAACAATTCAAGAAGGATCTGAAAAGCCAGGACGTATGGGTTACATTGAGGTCCACACACTTCTTCAAACAGTGTCAGTCCTTGAATCCTCACACAGAGAAGTTTTCATCTTTGAGGGTTAGGCAACTCCTCAGTGACACTAACAACAACATATTGTTTATATATAATAACATCTCACTGGAATCAAATCTAGTAAAAAAGTTAACATTCCCAACAGGACCACGAATAACAGCAAAGCGTGGTGTAAGACTCTAGCTCTTAGCATAATTACTTTTCTGTCTTTCGGCTCAGATCCTGTAAAATAACACTTAAAAGCAGCGAAAACCCGTGATATATATCGTTAAATGCGTGAAACCCATCTGTTTTTAGACAAAAAAAAATAGTTCTAGGAAGTTAGTGTGTGATTTCAGAACACTAACCTAGCTAACTTTAACGCAAAAAAAAAACTACAGCTGCGGTTACTTCGCTAAACAATATTACATCCCTTCACAGATCGGGTATCACTACGCGCATCCCGACAATTTTAATGGTGAATTTTCCTTTTTTTGTTGACGATAACAAGCTTACCAGTTAGCTGTAGCGCTCCAGTTAGTTTGTGCGCTAGCGAGGGATTATGCGTGCGTATGTTTCGCGGGAAATCGAAAAGCAGGCATTACGTGTAGATGTATCGAGCAAGACCCTGATGATGGAGGCTGAGAGAATGGGCATCGATAGCGCATGCTCGACTGCGCAGGTCTGGGCCGTAACACGGAAGCGCCGTAACGACATTTGATTGGCTCACAAAGGTAGAAGGAAATCCGGTCAATAGAGCAAAATAATTTCAGGTAGGGATTCTCACCGAACAGATGTTGGTTTTCTGAAGCGTTAATCCGCGGGTATAAACGACGCTTTTTCTCAAAATTGCTCCCAAGAGAAAAATATCATCAGCCGTTAATAACCGGTAACGTGAGGGGAGGTGTGTTTTTATTTCTCCGCCCACTCCGGAAAAACTCAACCGAGTCGTCGTTATTTTTATTTTTTAAGGTGACGTGGAGTCGGACCCCTTCTTCTAAGCCGACTCGTATGTCAATAAAAGTAGTCTTTGTATTTGGATATGCACGTAATGGATGCATAAGACGATGGGACGCCGCGTCAAACACTCCCATAATGTTTAGCTGTAAATCTTTACACTGAGCTCCAGTATCGGCGCCGACCGGAATCAAGAGGAGACAGTCGGGGCCTGGAGCCCGTGGAATCCGGAGGACACAGGTTTTATTGGATCTGCAGCATCGGGATTAAAGTAACACAACAGAGAAATTGGTATGGCAGATGTTCCAGCTTCTTAATTTAGTGCCGGGGCTCTAAATGAAAATGCACTGTGTCTCTTTGGATTTAAACAGTGTTGGTGAAGATGAGTTTTTTTAAAAATCAATCTGAGTGAGGCTCCTCATTATAGGCAATAACTGCGAGACACATGGGATGTACTCTGCTTTTTTTTTTGCCATCTAGATACTTGACCTTGCTTTTACTTTCACAAGCAAACAGTGTAATTTAGTCTAAGTGTGAGTATTTGCTGTTATAGCTGTGACCAGCTGAATTACAACAGTGTAGACCTTGGAAAGATATCACCAAAAGATGACTGGTGTCTGTTCTGGTTCTAAAAAGTTAATTGGGCCTAGATCTGCTAATATAAAGCTAATCAGGAAACTATTAAGAAGTGATGTTTCTTCTGGAGCTGCAACAATTTGTCAACTATAAAGTAATCACCAACTATTTTGATAATTGCTTAATCTTTTTTTAAAGAAAAATTCCACAACTTTCTTTTTAAATTCACATATTTTCTCTGACAGTAAACTTGGTATGTTTGGCTTCTGAACCAAATTCCAACTTTGGGCTTTGGGACACACTGACCAAACAACTAATTGATTAATCGAGAAAAGAATCGACAGATGAATCAACAATGACAATAATCGTTACTTGCAGCCTTAGTTTCACAAATTACAGGAAAAACCTGATGTGACTGGTCTCTTGCGGGGATGACGGTGTCTTCATCCATGGGGGGGGGGTCAATGAATGGTTTGATGAATATGAAAATAATGTGAATCGTATGCCATGGCCTTCACAGTCACCAGATCTCAACCCTGTTGAACATCTATAGAAGGTTTTGGACTGACATGTTTGACAGCGCTCTCTACTGTCTTCATCAAACCAAAATATGAGGGAATACCTTTTGGAAGCACGGTGTTCATCCCTCAAATAGAGTCCGCAGACTTGTAGAATTAGTACCCAGGTTGTTTCTTTTAATTTGTCACCTGTCTGTATGTATATATCTTAATATCTATATAGTTTTCAGGTAGATAACAACACTTGTCAGCAAGGAGATGCACCACAGAATGTAACATACTGTCAACTTGATTCTAATTGTAAGTGATCATAGCCGCGCTGCTCTTTGCGACAGCAGAGGTGTCTGCGCCACGGTTGAGGAGCTATGTGATGAGATTTATCTGGTTAAATCACTGGTCTGTAAAAGTGTAAAAACATAACATGGCAGCTTGTTCATTTGCTGCTTTCTAAGAGGGAAAAGTGGAAACGGTGGTACAGCATCCTCACTGTTTCATTTTCACAGTGAGGAAAGAAATACATCCTACCTTTCAAGTTTAATGAACTCTTTGAAATGTGTTTTTAATACACTTTTTTAAGGACCAGGGGATCGTGCAGTAAAGCCTAAAACAGATGCCGAAAGCAGCATCTTTGGACAACCTTATCACAAACTCATAACCAGCAGACGGAAAATGACAGAGCTCATTTATGTCCAAGCTCAAAGCTTGTACTCTGATGAAATACATTGTTATTCAAAGTGGTTACACAGTGTCTCACAGCTCTGTCTGATTGTCACCCAATTTTCTGCTATTCTGCTTTGTAGGAATAATGCTGCGTAAAGCTCGTTCATACAGCTTGACATAAGAATCCACATGTATGAGGCCTAAATGGTTTGGACAGGGGCTTATTTGTCAGCTTGAGAAGACAGTCAAAAAACCTGTTCCATATGCACTGATGAACTGTCCGTCTTTGCACCAGGGGTTATGCGGCGTGGAATAGGACACCTGCCAGGTGGCTGCCAGAGGACGATGGGCCTGCACTGCGTCTTGATCCTGTGCTTTTTCTCAGGCTGGGCAGTGGGCTACAAGCAGGGGGACAACGTGACTCTCTATGTCAACAAAGTGGGCCCTTATCATAACCCCCAGGAGACATATCACTACTACACCCTGCCTGTTTGCAGGCCCGACAAGGTCAGTATTTGTTCTGTTTCACTATACATGCGAGGAGGGGCTCGAGAGTATTAAGTCATGCTGAATGTAGACATTTTTTAAAGATGACACCTGAATAGACACATCACTTTGCCTTTGTAAATTAGGGGTTACGTGCTCTCATATGAGACTGTAGAAAGAGGTCCATTAAATAACTATTATTTAAGACTCCTTGTTGAGGGATCACAGCTGTCAAGATAAATGGTTCCTACATTTAAGGTTTAATTTATGACTTTGAGGAGTCATTGTCTTTTACAATAGCAGTAACTTATTACACATCCTTACGTGTTGTTTAAACAGGTGTGTTTATATTACAACAGCATACATTGATAAAATGTTATTATAACCAGCTCTGCTTTTGCTTATGGCTTTATTGCAACCTTGCAGCGTTATGTACTGGTTTGACATCAGTACATGTTGAAAACTAATGGTTTGTGTTTGTCTACTGGGTTCTGTTTCCTCCTACCTCAGGTGCACCACAAGTCACTGAGTCTGGGAGAGGTGTTGGACGGTGACAGGATGGCAGAGTCATTATATTACATCCGGTTCAGAGAGAATGTGGAGAAAAAAACTCTTTGCCAACTCACTCTTTCAGAAAAACAGGTACTTATTTAGGCTCTTACACAATAAATTGAAACTAATACTTTGCAAATAACCCGTCACATTATGTTAAGCGTCAGTGTTTGCTTATTAAATACCAGCCAAACCAATAGATTTTCTTGAAGCTGAAGGTCTTTTTCATGTGCTTGCTTTTTATCAGCAGTTTTTAAAGAGCAGCCTTCAAGACTTGTGTATCAGTGTGAGGATCTGATGCAATCAGCAAGTTAGCACAGCTAAGACACTGGCAGTTCATCAGCCATAAATAAAGCTGTGTCTTTTGTCCTTTTCTCCATAAACCCTTAAAATTCTGGTTGAAGTGGAAGCGATAGCCCTGATTTAAAACCCACCAGATGTCATCCTGGATGTGTTTTATCTGTGTTAGGTGGACCAGCTTCGTGAGGCCATTGAGGAGCTGTACTACTTTGAATTTGTCCTGGACGACATCCCAATATGGGGGTTTGTGGGTTACATAGAAGAGAGCGGCTTCCTGCCTCACAGCCACAAGGTAAACCTTTTTGTGCATTTGATCATTGTAGGATTTGTGCAGTAAACTACATTGTGTGAGAAACACAAAGAAAAAACAACAGCTTTTATCATAATGCTGACTTCCTGTTTCAGTAAAACCACACAGTTGTCATCCTTCCTATCTCGCTCACTTCTTAATTTTCTCTTTCTGTCTGCCTTTGTGTCTTTGTCAGGTCGGTTTGTGGACTCACCTCGATTTTAACATCGAGTACAACGGCGATACTGTCATCTTCGCCAACGTCTCAGTAAAAGACGTCAAACCTGTTCCCCTGGAGGAGGGGGCCGGCGCGGCAGTGGGTGGAGTAGGGGTGGGCGGAGGCAGCCTCACGGTCACCCATACCTACAGCGTGCACTGGTTCGAGTCTCCTTTGACTCATGCACGGAGAGCTGAGCGCCTCAGAGACTACTCGTTCTTTCCCAAAACACTGGAGATCCACTGGCTGTCCATCATTAACTCGTTGGTGCTGGTGGTGCTGCTGCTGGGCTTCGTCATCATCATCCTCATGCGGGTTCTGAAGAATGACTTTGCCAGGTCAGTCGGCAGAACAGCTCAAGCGGTTATTTCTGAATTCAGGATTTTTCTTAATCTTTTATCACAATTTAATGTGAAACTTGCAGACTAGTTCCCTGCAGCAGTAAGTGTAAAGAGGAGCTTATTTCTGGTCTTTTCGCCTGCTAGGTAAACAGTAACAAAAAGTATAAATGAAGATGTCGGCAGACTGAATTGTGAGCCCTGACAGCCTCATTTATAGTTATTTGTGTGTCGGCATCCATCACACTTGAGGGATTTCGAGTCGAGCGCAGCAGATCTTTTGTTTGAGGTACATAATAACCTCCTGAATGAAAGCGCTTTTTCCTCATCTGCAGGTACAATGTGGAGGAGGAGGGCGGCTGTGACGATCTGGACCAGGGAGACAACGGCTGGAAGATCATACACACCGACGTCTTCAGGTTTCCCCCTTACAAAAGCCTGCTGTGCGCCGTGCTGGGAGTCGGGGCACAGTTCCTCACGCTCGCCACAGGTGAGCATTATTCTCAAATACACAGAAACACACACATACATTTGTTGTCGCAGGATATCAGGGGCTACTATTGTTGTGATTGAAAACCGAGTGGACACGTTTCCTGAGCAGCACTGACCCTTAGCAAAGTGACAGAACAAATTGGAAACCTGATAATGGCACAAGTTGTAGCTGTGTGAATGCTACAGTTTGATGTGTTGAGTCACTAACTTACTGTAATTTACCCAAATGATGCATTTGAGACCTCAGACACACGATTCTGTTCAAGGTTAGAATAATTTAGCATTTTTCATTAGTTATTTTTGGTTTGACTTTTTGATTTGAGTATGAGTTTGGTTTTAATTCACCTTCCGTTACAAGGCACTAGGCTGTTTTCTAAGACACAGCTATATTTCAAAGTAATCCCAAATGGGACTTGAACCAGCAGGATGCCAGGTATGGACAGACTGGCAGCACAGATACTTGCCATCTGCTGATGTAAAACTGGAACAGCTAGAAAACTGGAAGACGGAGTCCATGAATTCATACGCACCTCGGCTTACTGTACCTATGAAATAAACTGACAAAGACACAAAACACAAAATACAGTTTCAGTTTCTTATGTTTCGTTTGATTGGTTTATTTTTATTCTGCAGATATTTGAGGACATCTCACCAATTCTATAGAAATACAGCCTTACAGAGAGTAGTAGACATCTCCTTTTTTAGTCTTTTCATTTTCAGAGATGTACAATAACATGTAACAAGTTATCTGAGTAGAAAAGAAAGAAGGTAAATAAGTAAGTAAATACATATAGAGGAGATCAGGCAACCTTTTCTTCAGATAGTAATGTTGTGACTCTGGTCATTAAAAAAGTGTGTTTCCTTTTCCCATTATGTATACTTCATTAACTATATCTATTCCTATCTTATTCCTCTGCTTTGGAAGAGTCAGGAAGTGTTTAGTTTTTAATTTTTGTATCAGTTTTTTCTCAGCTAGTTTTTGTTGATTCATTTGTTTTTGTTGACTGCTGCGTGATAAACTTGTTTCTGTCCATATCAATGTGTCTGTCTATAGGAATCATTGTCATGGCGTTACTGGGGATGTTTAACGTGCACCGCCACGGAGCCATCAACTCCGCAGCTATCGTCCTGTACGCTCTGACCAGCTGTGTGTCAGGCTACGTCTCGTGCAGCTTCTACACACAGATAAACGGTCAGCGCTGGGTTTGGAACATCATCCTCACCTCGTCCCTTTTTTCTGGTGAGTCCGGATCGTGCTGGGAAAGAGGGCGACGCACTGCGCATAACTGAGATTCGACTCTTTAGTCACTTTTACTCATTCCATCCCACAGCTCCCCTTTTCCTGACGTGGAGCGTAGTCAACTCAGTCCACTGGTGGAGCGGCTCCACTCAGGCTTTGCCAGCCACCACGGTGCTCCTCCTGCTGGGCGCCTGGGTGCTCGTGGGTTTCCCGCTCACCGTCATTGGCGGGATTGTGGGAAAGAACCGTGCGGGCAGCTTCCAGGCGCCCTGCCGCACACGCAACATCCCTCGGCAGATCCCGACACAGCCCTGGTACAAGCACACGGCTGTTCACATGGCCATCGGCGGCTTCCTGCCATTCAGGTGAGGTTCAGGTGTGAAATACTGATAGAAGTGGAGCTCACTCGGCTCTATGGCTAATATGCAGAATGAATCATAAAACATTATGACAGGTTGGCATTTTACTGTACTTTTGCTATTGTTGTTGCCATTTCTTTTAAAAGATTTCTAATGCTTCAGTTTCAGTCTTAGGGTAGGATTCAAAAACGTCAGAAAAGTACTATTTAATAAAAACTCAAAACATCATACAGTATCTCATATCCACCCAAAATACTAGGCTTTATGTACATTTGTTTTAAAGTCATTTTGTGTAATAATTCTGAGTTTAAATTCCCTTGCTGGGATTTATCCACTACATTAACTCCACACTACAAATAATTCCCTAATCATTCCTTCTGTCTGTCTCCACCAGTGCCATCTCAGTCGAGCTGTACTACATTTTTGCCACCGTTTGGGGCAGAGAGCACTACACTCTGTATGGCATCCTGCTGTGCGTCTTCGCCATCCTCCTCTCAGTGGGCGCCTGCATCTCTGTGGCTCTCACATACTTCTTGTTATCCGGCGAGGACTACCGGTGGTGGTGGCGGAGCGTGCTGAGCACCGGCTCCACCGGCCTCTTCATTTTCGTCTACTCGGTTTTCTACTACCGGAACCGGTCGTCTATGAGCGGACCGGTGCAGAGCACAGAGTTCTTCGGCTACTCTCTGCTCACGGCGTTGGTCTTCTCACTGATGTTGGGCAGCGTGTCGTTCTGGGCTTCGCTGGCATTTATTCGCTACATCTATCGTAGCCTCAAGATGGACTAGACGTGAAATGCGCGTTCACACACACACACACACACTTCTAGACAAACATCCACATACCACACACATGGACAATCTGCATTCTCCTCTCATGCT
>JAPQRN010000014.1:17802229-17815478 GCA_037367275.1 Coranthus polyacanthus | reverse complement strand
GTTTGTCATTCCTTCGTCCTTTCGTGCCACGGGAACAAAGAAATCTTCATGGTAAAAATAACGGTGCTGTTTTAAAGAGCACAAAGGAAGAAACTCTGATAGAAAATACCAGATTAAAAAAAGTCATGTTATTTGCAGATGACGCTGCATGATATATAGGAATATCACGTTTTTATGTATGAAGTGAGTAAAAAGTGCAATATTTGCCTCTGAAAATATAAAGTGGCATAAAATAAAAGCAGGTAAAAGTGTTTAGTTACATCTCACCACTGACGGTAATGGTTGGGAAAGAGTGTGTTTGTATGAAAACAGCAGCGAGAGTGTGTAAAGTAATGAGATGTTGTGTTTTCTGTATCGAAACATTCCGCCGCAGTGGAAAGGACATCTCCTGGCGCAGCACGCCGACCAGAGTGTATCACAAGTAGAGTCGACAAAACGACCATTCCACTGTGTTGACGCGAAGTCAGATTTCTGTTCTGTGACTGCAGCGCTGGCCTCAGTTCAGGCCTCGCCGCTCGCAGTCAGGTGCCATATGGTGTCGCTCCACACACACACACACATGCAGACGAGGTCCCCGGTGCGTTCAACAAGCAAACAAACAGTCATTATGGGGAGGCGTTTAGGTCTGAGGTCGAACGGGAGGTTTCTGTTCGGAGGAGTCATTCAAGATTCGACACCGCGAGGCGTCTGTGCGTGTGTTTTCCTACATTAGTAAAACATTTAGGTCCGAATGTGTTTGAAAAATGAGACGTGCTCGTGTTACTCAACTGAAATACGTTTTTTAATTAAAAGGATTAAAAAGGATAAAAAGTCGTTTTAGGAGCTAAAAATTGCTGAGGAATTAAAAACATATATGCACGTGCTGCGTCCAAATGTTTAAAACACTAAGAGCATGTGAAGTCATGTAACGCCAGTGATAGGAAGGAGTGTTTCAAATCCAATCAAATACATCAGAACAAACATCTAAAATATGTAAACGTTCTTTAAAACACTGGGTAGAAGCAAACCTGTTGGAACATCGGTAAAAAAACCCGACAGGATTGATGAATGTAACTTCCCGGGACCGTTGTGTCAGGCGTCGTGTGTTCAGGCCGACGTCCTGAGCGCTGCAGGGGTTAAGGTGATCTTGTTGTAGGGCTCGGCCTGATGTGCAGTGACCCGTCCGGCGGACAACAGCTCTGAAGACGAGGACAGTCACAAAGCGCAAACGCCGGCGCTCAGTGTCACCAAACCAGTTCAAATGAGCTCAGCATTAAACATGCACGGCAGCAAAATGAATCAAAAACATCACATTTAACAGTAAAACACTGATCACCACTTTGACCTTTCATACTTTAAGCATCTGTCAGTGTGTGGTGGTGTTTTTAGAAGCAGCGGGGACTTAATTCCTGCAAAATTAGAAACCAATGCAAATCGACTTCCACTCCTCACCTAACAGCTTGCAGAGTGTGTGGGCTGCAGTGGTGCGGTCGGACTCCGGGGGCAGCAGAGAGTCAAAGGTCACGTCTCCGAAGCCCTGCAGACTGGATGAGATCCAGCTGGAGAAAGAAAACAAATAAAAACCAACGCACGTTCCAGCATCTTGTGATGGTTAATAATGAATTATGTGCTGGCACAAAACATTATTCTGTTTTTTTCTTTTCTGTGCTTAATTTTACAACTTTAGAGACAGATTTTTGGTCCCGAGTGAAAGTTAAAGAAACCAGACGGTTGTTTTTGGTTCTGAATGATCCGCAAAAGATGTAACAAGATGAAAAACATCGTAAAAGAAATAACATATAACAAGACAAAAACACACCTGTGGTCCCTGATTTCATGATTTTAATTTCACGTTGGTTTTTGCAACATTAAATTAAAGTAAAGAAAATGAATGAAGCTGGATGTTCAACGAGAAGAAAACGACGTAAAGGAAGGTGATTTGAAGTTTTAACCTGTTCTTTATGGTCCAAATCTAGAGGAAGAACATTCACAACAATTATGATAAAATATTTTTCAACATTAAAATATGCTAAATAACTAAAACATTGAAAGAATGATATCGCGATATGATAGAAAATGATCGTTTTGTTGCCATTTCTTTAGGTTTTGTTGCAACAGCGGCGAGAAATGAGTCCAGTCGAAATATCCCATTATATAAGACACGCTCCCTGGATAATACGAGATGTTTACAAAAACCTGTGAAGGGGTTTCTGTGTCTCCGGCACAGGTTCATCCCTCAGGCCTGCTGGTTGCTTTCTGTTTTGAATTTCAAAGCAGAAGTCAAACATCTGAGGATGTGGGTCAGCCTGTGATGCTGCAGGCAACAAGTGTATTTTTAAAATCTAAATCCTATCACAACGAAAAACTAAGATTAGTCTTTAGAACTGGGTTAATTATGAGTGGAAAACCTGTGTTTTCAGAGAGAGCTGTGCCCTTCTGTCTGTAGTATAATCTAACTGATGTTTATGTTAGATATGAACGAGAGCTCGGTTCTGCAGCGTTGTGTAGATGTTCGTGTCTGCAATCACAACTCGTCCTCGCTCAAGGTTCTTACAGAGGGGTGAGGTGGACGGGGACGTTTGTATCAAGAGTCTGCACCGTTAAAATCTACCTGGTTCTGCACGTTTCAAGACTTTTTAAGACCATTATGGATGTAATTTAAGACGTATTTCATGTCTCCTTGCGCTGGGGCTGGACTGAAGGTGCAGTAGGCGTCAAATGTAATATTTCCAACCAAGCACTGAAATCCAATCAATTTTTAAAGCCCAGATGATGAGACGAGCTGCAACTTCCAATTACTTGAAAAGCTCCGGTGTGACGTTCTGAAACCTCTACCGTTTCAATAGTAACGACTCTCTGTACTTCTGTTCTAACTGCTGCTTTTCAGGCTTTTTTACAACTGGATGTAATTCTTCTTAAAATATGAATGAGGGCAGTGAGTTGAGGGCAGCTGCATTTCTATTATTAATGGAACGGTGAAAACATTAAAAACAAGAGGGTTGAGAATTTCTCCGCCTATTCCCGGAGTTGGTGTCATCTCTAATAAGGCGAGAAAACACACACTATTGAGACAGGATTTACCGAGGAAACAGCTGACAGTAACGCTACACTACGCGGTGCTACAGCCCATAAATACTGAGGAAAACACACGGTATAAAACCAGCCTCTGGTGATCTGACGAACGGACTAACCCCGCTGCAAGGCCTAAGATTCAGATTATTGGATTTTAGACTTTTAGTTTTATAAAGACCCATGGAAACCCTGTCTAACACTGATGTAAAGATTTAAAAAATGTGTTTTTTCTTTAATTCGAGGCTTATGCATCACCATCAGTGTCAGCACAGTGAATTTAAAGGTTCATTGTGTAAAATATAGGGATGATCTAACTGCAGACGTGAAATATAATATTCATAAAAATAATCAAATGATCAAATAATCATAATCAAAAAAACAATCAGTGTGTTTCTACAGAGAGAGCGTGTCGCCACGTTTCTAGATGCCACTAAAGGTTCAGTCTGTCAAACTTTAAAATGTGGTAACGGTTCATTTAACACATTTTAAAGTTTAAAATGTGTTAAATGAACCGTTAACTTTAGTGTCTTATATGCAGTGCAATAAGAAAGACCTCAGTAAGTCCCTGCTCTGTGCATCAGTCTGATCTTCAGGCATCTCGATGTTTTCCTCTGCTATCGGCTCCATCGGTATCTGTACCTCCCCATGTGGAGACCTACACCCGTCACACACAAACATACATATTGATGAAATGAAGGAGGTGGATCTGTGTGAATCTATCTGTTTGTCTTTAACCATCTGAGACTCACCATCTGCTGACAGGTGTGATCACGTCGCTCACAGATTTGTCCTCTTTGGACACGTCCAGAATCGCATCTAATGCAGCTGTTTGGACGCACGATGACACACATGATGAACGACTGGCAGCGTAAAAATGAGTAATGTGTTTACTGCGCTGTCAAAACATACACAGAAATACCTCCGCAGTGAGATACACAAGACGAATGTGTCGCAGAAAGAGAGAATAAACTCTTACATGAGCCCTCTGCGGGTTGCAGTCCTGAATCACTGGGCGTCTGAGAGAAAGAGGCACAGCTTCATGAAAGAGGAGTGAGCTTTATAATCTAATTTGTCTCACCACTGAACTGAACACACTGAGCTGGCAGGCTATACTACAGGCTAGCAGACTAATGGATAAACATTATTATTATAGCTACACTCAGTCACCACCAGCACCACAGATGCATACAGTAGAGGCTGCCTTTTGTCTTTTACGAGGGAGAGATTAATTACTTAAAGGCTGGGCTGTTAATGTATTTTCAGTAGCAGAATAAGCTTATTGAGACACAACTGACAGTGTACCTTCACACAGACCCACCTCCTTCACGCCTGAATGCCTCCTCTTCCTCTCTGTTCTCAGTATCTCTCTTTCCTGCTCCGACTCCCCCCTCGCCTCTTCCTCCTCGTCCTCCACCCCTCTGTGTTTTTCCTCTTGTCCGGGCACAACAGCGAGCGAGGCGCTATGTTTCCACAGTGACTGAAGGTCAAAGTGGAGGAGGGCTGTCGAGAGGTGAGAAGCCACAACGGTCGTCACACACAGTTTCTGGTCAGTGTTTTGGGTTTTCCTTCACCAAAAACAACCAAAGCAACTAGTTTCTAAAAGGTGCAGAATAACCATAGCGAAGAGGTTGAGGTTCAGCCGAAAGGTCGACCGACCACAGATGTTTAAAGCCTAATATAGAAATAGAAATACTTGGTCTGCTTTTGTGTATTAAAGGCAGAAATCTGTGCAAAGATGAAAAAAACAACAACAAAAAGAACAAAAAAAACTTGTCATGTCACATCCAGACAAGGTACTAAAAAACTTAAAAAACACTACATGACAATAATATAATAACGATAGTTTGGAGCAGGAAACAGCTGAGTAAGACCAAGAAATGAAGTCTTTGACTTTATTAGAAACTGCACAAATAAACATCTAAGTCAAAGAAATGTATCAATAAATCTGAAACTGCCATAAAAACCATAAAAAATCTGTGCATTTTTAACATTTTTTCAACTCTTATTTTCCGTATATGTCGGTAATTCCAGTTTAGAGCCTCACATTAGCCAAGTTCTGCAGATACTGAGCTTGTGAAACAGCGCAGATTAATCCAATCAGCCAAATTGATTTATCCGTCTATCTCTAGTTCAGCCCTAGGAATGTGAATGAGACGCTAAACCTCGGACTCTTTCTGCCTGTCAAATAAAAAATACCAAAATATACCCCAATAACTGATATTCATAGAAAATACAAAGTGTCTTTATTGGACAATTTCTGCAGGAACTTGTTTCATCAGTTTCATCTTAAACACAGATGCCTTACTTGACCTGTGTCTTTATTGTATTTGTTACTGTGATGTGGGTGAAGTGTAGTAATTGTTACTGACGTCCACAGGGGGCGCTGAAGAGCTGAGCAGGAGCGGCCCGCTTGGTCACGGAGGGCAGGTCCAGCAAGACCTCGGACTGAGAGCAAAACAAAGCATTAACTTGACTGCACAGTTTGAAATGGGTTTTCTTCACCGTGGAGACAGAGAAAGACAGATGGGTTAAAAGCCAATAATAGCGTCTCAAAGGAAATTAAACAAAAATAAGGAAGGAAGAAGGGAAAACAGAAAGAGAGAAAGAAAAGAAGGGAATAAAATCAATGAGCACTACTCCAGGGGGGTTAGAGAGCAGAGAACGGCTGAGCTGGAGTTTAATTAAATCACGCACTGATGGCAGCACGTTGATTACGGAACGGTAGTGAAAATTCAATGGGTCAGTGAACCCGTGATCCTCTCCCTCTCAACGAACACGTATCTTTGCGTTCATACAGTGTATCATCTATTGCGAGTGTTGTCCTGAGCCAAAACGTTTGCCTGTATAAAGAAACAGAGCCACGTGGTGCAGATCAAGTCCAAACTTCACTCTAAAAGGCCGAAATAGGTTGTATTTTACACAGTCTGGTTCTTTACCAGGTTCAGAGTCTCAGCCAGGGGATTTCCAATCTGCTCCTTCATTGCTCCGTCAGAAATCTGGACCTCAGGGTCCGCAAAGACCAGCTGGCGCCTGCGACGTCTACCAGGCTTCCAAAGAGGACGAGGAACCTCCTGAAGGTAGAGTGAAAACCAAACAGTGTCACTGTTAGATATACATAATATAGATATTCTATTTTATTGATTTGATTCTCTTCTATTATGATTTTATGTACTGTGTATTTTTTCATATTTAATTCTTAAGCACTTTGTTTTTATTTCCCACTGAGTGCCTCTTTTATTTATGTACTGTAAAGCACATTTAATTGCCCTTGTGTATGAACTGTGAATATAAACTGTGTAAATAAATAAACTTGCCTTGTTTGCAGCACACTCCACAATATTCTTATGCAACAGGTACTTCTGTGATAACTTGCAAACATTTTTTATTAATTAAGCATTAATTTTTTATAAATTCATACCTAATATGCATACATTGTGGTCGATAGAAAATATACGTGGCTGGATATGAATTTGTTCACTGGTCTAAATGGGATAATTAGGCCTAATTCTTTTTCTTTTCTTGCTCTTTTTAAGTCCAGCCCCAAGAAATTGTTGCCTTTGGACAAATGCATTTGATGACCCCTGCTGTACATCAGATTATTTTTAGTTTAATTTGCGTTTAGTAACTTCATATTTCGATAGTCCGACTCCTCGCGTCTCACCTCTGCATGGGAACTCTCTGTTGCTGGCTCTCCCTCTTTCCCAGATGCCCCGGAGGGTGGAGTTGGCATGGCAACCCGCATCGGGGTCATCTCCTGGGCAAGAGCTGCCAGAGGAACCTCCACAGGTTGACCAGTCTCCTCGTCCAGCAGCCACACACTGTCCCTCTCTGCTCCCAGCACCGTCTCCTTCAGCCTGGACACAAACACTCACTGCAGTGTGTCGAAGGATTTCTCAAAACCCTAAAACTATCTGTTCTTTTACTGAGCAGACACAAATCTAAGGCCAACACGGACCAAGTCAGACCGCTGACTTCCCAGAATACACTGTCTGTATACGTACGTCAGGGGGCAGAGTATTATCAGTCAGTTTAAAGTTTCTCACTGATCAATAGATGACATAGCTCCTCCAAACTCCCTGCTTCGGTCCTTCTCGTCTGTCTGCAGCTCCTCCACGTCTGTTTAAAAACATGTGCACATGAACAAGCTGACACACATTAAGAGACGATAAAGCAAACGTGTGAATCTGGAAACAAACATATCAACCTTTGAACGACTTGTATCTGACACAGTTTGTTCTCACTTTTGGATACATTTTTGAGTGAAACAGCCTCTACCTGACTCGACACACGCGACTGAACTGTTGTCTTTGTGCTTTCTTTGCTCACAACGCGAGCTTCTTTTGCTCAAGAAAGTCAGGTTTTACTACTATTTCTCTCCTGAAATGAATATCTCTTGACTGAGAATTGCTGTATTTCAGTTATGACAGCGGCTCCGAAAACCTGACGTGGTTGAAACTCACTGTGGGATAAACATGACACTTGACACATCCAGCGCTAAACCAGGGGCCTTGACAAAACCCAACAATCGCAGTCATGCTAAGCGAGTCATGAAGGTGGTTGTCAACAGAACGTGAAAAGAACACACTATAATTTTAAACAGATATGAGGAATTTAAAAATATAAAATGGGCTAAAAGCGGCACAGCTACTGCAGCAGCAGGAAGGAAAGCAGACTGTCCACTGCGCGAATGTGTGAGTTAATATTTTAATGAAGGTACAAGTGGATCTGACAATAATTACAGTTGTTTAGTCTGTTAAATAACACGTCCTTACATGTATTATTATGGCCTTTAAGACCATTGTAATTTACTCTTCGAGCTGCAACCCTGGCGCTGTTAAACAGTCTGTAAACAACAAATATAAAAACACAATTCAAACCGGCAACCTGGCCGATATAACCAAGACGAAACATGATTAAAATGTTTTCTTTACCAAAACTCTATGCCATATATATAACCGGAGAAACAAATTCACAACATATATATTACAACAAGCAGACAGGTTGCATTTTGTATTTTTGTTGAGCAAGAAATGTCTTGTGAGGATTTTGCGATTTAGGCATTTTTCAAGTACAAGGCTTTAGTGCTTTAATCAATCTGTGTTTTAAGATTATATCCTGGCTATTATATTGCTACACAAAGGAAAACCAAAGGGTTTAGACAGTCATTATGTGTCTTATCTTCCTCACAGACCCCCTCACTATCTACGCCCCCCCCCCCTTTTCTTTTTTTTATCCGTGCACTGAGGTTCATGGGATCGTTTAAGAGAACTGATTGGTCCTTAAGCGGTGCTTTTAGACATTTTGATCCGTTTTCTTGAACATAAGGTTAGGTTTGGAGGGTAAGTAAACCCTAGAGATGCACCCTGGTAAGAAATAAACCACCTTCATGATACTGAAAACCAAGGGTTGAACCACAAGTTGCTTCGCTAACTCCTGACACAGGCCCCAGATGTTAATGTTTTCATTATTTGTATTTTTCAGACAGAAAAGCACACCTTGACGGAACTGCTCCGGCTGGTCCATCAGCAAGTCAATCTCTCTAGTCGTGACTTCAGGAAGATCATCTCCTTCAAAACACTGACGAGAGACGGAAAAACAATAACAATCAGAACATACGGATATGAGACACAAACTGAGGCGATGACATTTGGTCTGCGTGTGTTTCTGTGGTAACAGCAACAGAAAACGGAAAACAGAAGGATGAATAAAGAAAGTGCTAAATATTTGCAGCCACAGCCGAAAGAAACAGACGGGCGGGAGTAGAGGACAAAATAAATTCGAACCACATACACAGCAAACGAACTGTGAGCACAGGCTGATGTAATTAAGTCAGATCTTATCAAGCTAAAATGGACTTCATCAGCTCATGATGCTTCAGCAGGAGCATTATCAGACCCTAAGTGACAGAATGAGGAGGCTAATAGTGTGTGGAGGCCTGCTGTAACAGACACATGCATTTAATGTCTACTCTCTCTTCTTTTAACAACTGAGAGGTGAACGCATCAGGAATTTTACATCCTCACTCCTTCAAACTATACTTTACTCCACTATACATATATATATATATATATATATATATATATACAAAAAAGGGATTTAAAAGCTTCCACACAAGAGTCTCTTCCTCCTTTAACAGTAAAAATCTTTCACACACTCACATCTTCACTATAAATGCACCAGACATTACAGACCCAGCAGTGGCTTTGAATCATGATTCAAAGACCAACAAGCATCTAACCTGTGACAAAGACCATAACAAAGATGTAGTAGGCACATGGTCAACCTCCCGTCCCAGTGATTCACGAGGATGCCCGCTGTGTGTAAAAATGATGACGGGTGTGTTTTCTATCTCTGGACTCTGACAGAGAGTTTACCTCAGCATTGGTGATGACAAACTGTTCCTTCTCTGTCATGGTGATGGCAGCTCGAGGTGACCTGAAATCTGGTGGAACACAACAGGGGAGGAATGTTTGTATACAGGTAGGATGGCAGTATTTGTGGCATTGAACAATGGCTTTGGGCAGAAAAGTGGCGGTACAAACTAGTTAGTCTGGGTCAGATGGGAACAAAGCCTGAAACGAGAGGCAGCTGCAGTCTTGCGTTAAAATATGAGGTTTGTGGAGGCCTGGTTGGTAAGTGTCTGAGGACAGTTTGATTCACGCTCCCGACAATGTCGCATGTCATTCGCTTCTCACTGCTGTCAAATAAAGGCTCAAAATGGACTAAAAACATATATAAAGGAAAATTAGCTTACTTACCCCCTGTGTCATGTATGGTGTGAGGACTGGGCACCAGGGAGTTCTGAGAACCCACATCTTCAATCACCAACCTGGGCTAAAAACATAAAAACATTATAAACATTGTATAATCAGATTAATATTGTATTTTACCTCCTTGTGTGATTCTAGAGTGTGATCTAAGCTAAGATATAATACTGTCTTCATGATTGAACTCCCATGATTGGTCAGCTGACTGATCAGCTGTTTGCTGCGTCTTCGCAGGTTTTCTGATAAACCTGCGAAGGTTTATCAGAACCTTGTTGTATCAAACATGTCTGATACAACAGGTCGCGTGGACTGAAGAGGAGACCGACTATTCCTCTGTCTCATCCATTAAAAATTGAATGGAAAATAACGACAGCGTGATCTACTTCTTCTGCTCTGTTTATTAGAGTCATGTGTGACGTAGCCTACAGCGCCACCTGCTGACGAACACAACGCAGCCAAGTTTACTCCCTACAAACCAGTTTATGGAAACACACATAATTCACATTTTCAATTCTTTCTTTTCAAAAGTCGCTTCAAATTCGCTTGACATTTTATGGAAACTCAGCTATACAGTGTATATTGAATAGAGGGTTTTATTGTGATCATAATGGAAGTGGTGGGTCTGTAACGACGCTGCTCCACCTCTTTTGCTCTCGTTTTGATTGAGAGACGCCTTGCGGTAGAAAATACAGAAGTAAAACTTTTATTTACGTAGCACTTTTCAAAACCAGGACTTCAAAGTGCAATCAAGCAATTTGGCAAAAAGCCTTTAAAAATAACCTGTTGTATAAACTCGACAGAGTCTGCTGATCTGATCCCCAACGGGCAACGGGGACATTGATCCGTAATCTTAGGAGCTATAACAGAAAATGCTTGTTCACCACAAGTCTTGAAATTTGAACAGGGCAAAACCAGGAGCCCTTGTTCTGATGGACTCTGGGACCTTAAGGACCCGTAAGGTATGAGCTCCTCATTGATGTGGACTGGAGCCAAACTCTGAGGGAGGATTTTAAGATGAATCCTAAATTTAACTGGACGCCAGTGCAGCGAGTCCAGTACAGTAAAGTCCGTTAATAAATGCAGCCACATATAGAACAGGTTCAAGACTTAAGATTCAAATTTTAATACTGTATTACTGCCATACAATTTAGTTTTTAGGAATGTTCCTCAGTGTGTTCATGATAACACAACAGGACGTCGCAGGTAAAGGTCGAAGCCGTGTGAACTGGCTTGTTTTCCTCAGTATTTATGGTATGTCTCTCACCTGTTAAATGCTGTCAGTCTTTTCTCTGGTCATTAGAGGTGATACCAACACCTCTTAACAACAGAACTGCTCCGGGAACCGCTGGGAAGACTTCTCAACCCTCTTGTTTTTTTTGTTTTCACATATTTTAAGATGTAAAAAATTAAATCTGGAGTCGGTTTTCAGAAGGTTGCAGACCAGCAACCGGTTGTTAAATCAGTTGTTGCATCAGTCAGATAGTCTTAGCTGTTTGATGTTTGTTTAGCACTTTGGGCAACGACAATGTGCTGTGTTTTTAAAACGTGCATCATAAATAAACTTGTCTTGTCTCGTGTAAATATGTCAGCGCAGAACAGTCACGGTGCGTAGCATACAAATGTACCTGGGGTATTTTGTAAGGACTGGGAAGGTGGTGTGATTCCATGAGACCAAAGAAAGGGTCCTGAGCTCCCTCCGCTTCCTCCATCACGTGCAGTCTATCAGGCACATCCAAGGCCACCCTGTCAGAAAAACACAATGTATGAAATCACAACATCCGCTGTGTTGACTTCATGGATTTATAAAAACACAAAGCATTACTAGAATAACATTAAGCCTCGACATCTACAAGATAAGAGTGCGTCGGCAGAAACAAGAGCCCTCATTAGCACTGTTCCATAGCATGGTTTATTAAATATTTACACAGTCATGCACATGTAAGTAGCTCAGTTTGTCCATCACTCAGTCAGTAAAACGCTACCGTCTACTTTTCACAGTCTTAATCCTGCCAAACAACCTCCCTTATAAATATTCCACCACTTTTTTGAACTCCGGCTTTCCTTAACACCTACAACCGCCGCACGGTTCATCTTACATTTTTTGACACCCCAAGTTACAAAACACTCAGTGTGTGTGTGTGACCTGTCAGACTCAGCCATGTCAATAGCTATGCATTTTTTAGAGCGCAGGAGGCGGTCAATGGTCTGTTGAATCTCATCTGGAAAACACAAAAGAAATTAGGATTATGGGGTGGATTTACGGACACACAAACCCTTAGCGGTGCAATATTTCGGACTGAACACAGGCAGCGATTTCACTTGTAAGTTAAGGTTTATCCAACCTTTGAATCTACAGACAGAAAATCAGACTTTAAATAGCCATACGATAAAACAGACAAATTCTACTTAAGTGTGAACAAACAGCGCAGTCTAAATTGTAAATGTCAGGGAGGTCTTAAACTATGTTACTGATGAATGAAATGAAACTCTACTTCTGCTTCCAGTAGCCTCTGAATTCAATAGACAGTGGTTGCTTTCTTGGCTTCTCCTCCTGCTTCTTATACTGCATTGAATTTCACTGTTTTCATCAACCATGACAACAGCATGATTGTGAATCTGTCAGGTGCAATATCACTGTCTAGGTGTAATTTAAGACCAGATGAACACAGACTGTCGGACTGTGTTGGATGATAATGCTTTCATCAGCTCAATACTGGCTTCTAAATCAAACTTACCACGGTGATTTGTGAAACACACATAATGCTGACGTTTGACAACGGCACTGCTGTGCGTTTACACCACAGCAATTCTGCATTTTGGAACTGACAGACACCATTTGACTGTTTAGCACAAGTTTAACAGAGAGCAGTTTTACAGTAGATTTCCCTTGAGCCTTCTCTTGAAATCCAATTTTCTCTTTCTTCTATTTGCAGGAGGTTACAGTATATTGTGTATTGACAGCGTAGCTTGAAGGTCAGCAGACTAATGTTAATGTTTTTGTCTCTTATCTTGCCTGTTTTTTCTGCACGTTTCACCTTCACCCTACCTAGCAGGAAACCACACTGCCTGTGGTAAACTACAACCACGCCGAATTGCAGCTGGGAGGACAGGTAGAGAGAGAATCGAGGCCTCGGCAGGTTCGGCTGCAGCGGAGGAACCTGAGCCGTCACGTAGTCCAAAATGTCCAGGCTGCAAACATTTAACAAAACATGTTCATCATATATATAGACAGTCTCTATTTTCATAATTCTGTCCACACAAAACATTCATATAACATGGACTTCCAGTCATACAATCATTTTGAGCCAGAAAAAAACCTGAGTGATCTATTTCACTTCCTTTTCATCTCTATTGATAGCTTAAACAACATGACAGTTAACTTTAATCTTTGTTGTTATTTGGTATCTGCTAATAAATATTTTTTAAAGGGG